>NW_025903849.1:0-25670 GCF_018835915.1 Vigna umbellata
AAAGCTTTTGGACTGCATGATTATACAATTCGAAAACTTTAAGTAACTTCCAGAAATTGAATAAGGTTAAAAATATAGTTTATAAATTGTGTAATCCGTATATCGATTTTTACTTTATGGAATTCAAACATATTTTTTTTTATGAAAAATAGATAATTTTAAAATTATATAATCTAAAAATCATTTATTACTTAAAAATTATATAATCTGAAAAAGACAAAACAAAATTTTCATAATCATAAAAATACAGATAAAATAGTACGGAGATAAAAGAGAATTAGTTTAAACGATATTATTTTTAAAAGTTAATTACAGTTTTATAATGGATTAAACTCTATTTAAACTCTTGACTCTAACTCACTTAAGAGAGAACTCAGAATTGGAATTATTCCACTTAAAAGGTTTTTTAAATTGAAACTCTTTTAAGAGTTAGTTAAGATTAATTCATAGACTATGAGTTAAATTGAGAACTCTAATCAGAAGATAAAAGAACGAAAATGAAGTAGGAGTATGGAGAGTTACGGTTTGATATGTGAGACAAAAATGACATTTCCCAATGTTAATAAACAAAAGAAAAAATAACAACGACTCACACATGAGTGAAGTTCTGCAAGACTACGTAGCAGTAGCAATATAGCATAGCTGTGCATGAATACTTAACAATTACTGCTAGAATGGGTAGCGTAACAGCTAGCTATTGTAGCAATGGTTCATGCAGCAATGGAGGTTCGAACATAGACATAACATGGCTATTCTTTCACGCCACATTCGCTTCCTTTGCTGCCATATTTTCACTCCTTCGCCGCCCAACCTACACTAATTAATCACCATATACTAAATCTTAAATAACTTTTACTTAGTTGGGTCTTGGATGTGTTTAAACACCAATTAAACAACGAAGTAATTGTGATGACAATGCATTCCTAATACATAGGTACGTAGGAACATGGTCTGACATGAGACCAAGTTGTCACGTGACACCCACATTTTAACTAATCCAAACACGGATATTGCCACACTCTTTAGTTGTCGCTGGTCGCAGAGTGTGTTGAAGTTGAGTTACTTGGAGTTCACGTGCTGCACCTGCCCTACTCCCAGTTTTTTTAGGTTATTTTCCATTGCATATTGTTCTTACCTTGTCCGTGCATTATTGGAATTCAGTTGTTGAAGCTATATACACGTCAAAGTTAAAGGAGTTATTGTTATTTTCTAATGCAAAAAAAAAAAAATAGTTATTAGTTTTCTTTTCATTCTACATACTGTTTTTATCTTCATTTTTCTTGGTAAGACTGAACAGTATTACAATGAAATTTTACAGGTAAAATAATAGTAAAATCTGCATACCAAAAAATAAGAACACTCTTTAATAATTTACTTTCTCGTTTGCTGTTTCTTTTTATACGTAGCTGGATAAGTTACAGAAATAATTTGCAAGAATTTCGGTGATAGCTTGGCTTGGAAATCAAAGTGATTATTCTGTTGTTCTGACATGAAAAAGTTGCTGAAAAACATGCACAGGAAACAGAGTAGCTGAGTGATAGGTTCTCTACTTGCTGAGTTGCATTCCATGTGTTGAATGATTGAAGATTAATGGGAGGACAAGTGGCACACATGCAGTTACGATGATTCCAATTTGGATCCATGCAACTTGTGTAAAACCGGATAATAGTTTTGCATAATTCGTATTTTTATGTTTTAAATTAATGATGACTAATTAAAAAATTAGATAATAAATTTAACAACAAACAGTAAACGACCAAGTTACTGTAGTTAAAAACACACGTGAATAATTAATTATAATTGTGAGATAATAAACACAATGTTTCTTGTATGATTTATTCAGATTAAGAGTGACATAACGATCTTACTATAAATTGTTAGTCAATTATTTACTGTATCTTTAATAATAATTATTTTAATACTGTGTAAATGAATAAAAATATATATAATCTTGTATATATTGGTTTCACTTTTTTTTTTTGTTAACGTGGACAGTCGACCGATTGGGTATAATAATTTATTAGCTTGAAAGGACCCATCGTGCAGAAGAGCCGCTCGTTAGCAGTTATGCACAGTTAAAGCGTAATCAATATAGTAACGGCTATTGATGATTGGTTAAGATAGATATTAAATGACCATTAAGATGTAAATCAATTGGTCAGATTTTTATGAACTCTATAAATAAAGGGTTTAATTTCGAGGTAAACTCACGTTTTACTCACTATTGAGTTACTAAAGGCCTACAGAGAAAAATTCTGACTTGAGCGTCGGAGTGTGTTCTGCAGGTCACCCCCTACACTAATCGGTTATCTGAAGCGAGGAACAAGGAGGACGTTCGACACACAGGACTTTCAGACAGGCGGTTATCCTCATCCCATTTCAGCAGAAACATTTTGGCGCCCACCGTGGGACCGAGCGGCATCCCCATGAAACTATGAGGATCCAAAGAACGCTTGGTCTTGACATCGTTACTTTGGATCAATACCAGGAGGGTTAAATCCCCTACTGTTCGGTGAGGAACACTTTCGTATCTCTCATCTGAGTCTTTCGGACCTAGGGAACGTTCCAGTTGAATGCCTAGTGTCCACCGAACGGTGAGGACCACTTTCGTAGCTCTCACCTTAGCAATTTGGACCAAGGAAACGTTCCAAGTGAACTCCTATAGTATCCACCGTTCGATGAGCAACGCTTACATAGTTCTCACCACCGTTCAGTGAGGAACGCTTTCGTAGCTCTCACCTTAGCTTTTTGGACCTAAGGAACGTTCTAAGTGAATGCCTAGTGTCCACCGAACGGTGAGGAACGTTTTCGTAGCTCTCACCTTAACATTTTGGACCTAGGGAACGTTCCCAATGAACTCCTAGTGTCCACCGCTCGGTGAGGAATGCTTTCGTAGCACTCACCACCGAACGGTGGGGAACACATTCGTTGCTCTAACCTTAGCTTTTTCAACCTAGGAAACGTTCTAAGTGAATGCCTAGGGTCCCCCGAACGGTGAGGAACGCTTTTGTACCTCTCACCTTAGCCTTTTGGACCTACGAAACGTTCCAAGTGAACTCCTAGTGTCCAGCGTTCGGTGAGGAACACTTGTGTAGCTCTCACCACCGTTCGGTGAGGAACGCTTTCGTAGCTCTCACCATCGTTTGGTGAGGAACACTGTCTTAGCTCTCACCTTAACATTTTTTACCTAGGGAACGTTCTAAGTGAACTCCCAGGGTCAAAAATCTCAGTCGGTGAGGAATGCTTCTGTAGCTCTAACCATAGCACTTTTTGACTTAAGGAACGTTCCAAATGAATGCCTAGAGTCTACCGCTCGGTGAGGAACGTTTTCGTAACTCTCACTTGAGTCTCCTCGACTTAGGGAAGTGCGGACTCCCTAAGACCACGTACACGACTTTTCTTAAACCCTGCACACTTCTTACAATAAAGAGTGTGCTTGGACTTGGGGGACTTGTGTATTGTATGGGTACCCGTTAGGCCAATGGACTGAACAAACAAGCTGCTTCACGCCTTTTTGTAGAGCCTAAGGGGACATGTTGTTGTGTGAATCATCATGACCCTTGGAAACTTAGGTAAATTCTTTGTCGATATGGGGAACTTGGTAAACCCTACGCAATATCTAAGATTTTGCTAGGGCTTGGGGTGCCTATGTTACTATAGACTTATAGCCGACCGATCGGGTACGATGATCTACTGGCTTGAAAGGACCAAGTGGTCAACGTGCAGGAAGAAGCCTCTTAGTCGCTCAATCCAGACAACAGTTATGCGTAGTTAAAATGCAATCAATATAGTAACGACTACTGATGGCTGGTTAAGACATGTTTTAATGTACCATTAAGAGGTAAATCAATTGGTCAGATTTTTATGAACTCTATAAATAAGGGTTTAATTTCGAGGTAAACTCACATTTTACTTACTATTGAGTTACTAAAGGCCTACAGAGAAAAATTCTGACTTGAGCGTCATAGTGTGTTCTGTAGGTCACCCCCTACACCGATCGGTTATCTGGAGCGAGGAGCAAGAAGGACGTTCGGCACACAGGACTTGACAGGCGGTTATCCTCATCTCATTTCAGCAGAAACACTTTTAAAAGTAATATATAACTTTTTAAGAAAAGTATTAATTAATAGGATACACTAGTGCAGAAAGAAGATACGACACTGGTTAATTTCACTGATAGGCTTCGGTTTTCGAACCGAGGCATATTCAGACGAGGCAAAAAGTGATAGCCATTTTACCTCGGTTCTGAACCGTGTCATTTTGTTTGTCTCTACGGCCTCGGTTAGAACCTAAACCGAGGTAGTAGGATATTTTTTTTAGCTTGTTTCGTTTCTGATTTCAGTTTCTGATTTCAATTTCAAACCCCGAACCGAAAAATGAACTGAAAAACGTTAAAAATGACCAAGAACTCAGATAAGAAAATGAATAATCAGAGAAAGATAAGCACCACACTGTTTCAGAAACTCAACAAACTCAGATAATACAATGTTTCAGAAACTCAACAAACTCAGATAATACAATGGAACCCCAAAAAGATGAATAACTGAAACCCTAAATTGCAAAAACAACAACAAAATCCCAAATCTGAAAATGAAATTTCAGAAACCCTAAATTGCAAACACAACAACAAAATCCCAAATCTGAAAATGAAATTTCAGAAACCCTAAATTGCAAACACAAGAACAAAATCCCAAATCTGAAAATGAAATTTCCGAATCCAAAATCTCGTTTCTCAGTGCCCGTCCTCTGCTATGCTCGCCACCCCGTCTCTCCCCATCGTCTAACCGACACCCGCCATTGTCGCCGCCGGAGGACCTTTCGTTACAACTGTTCCGCTTACCGACTCTCCTCTCGCCACCACCGCCTTCCTCGCCGCGCCGCTGAATCGCCGGCCTCTCTGTCGATCGGGTCCTGCGCCACTCGTCGTGCCTCACCATAGATTCACCCGCCCCCATACCGCATCCTTGCCCTCTCGCAAGCCATCTGCCGCTGCCTCGGTCCGCCTCGCGCCCCTCGCTTCGCCGCTATCAGTCGCGCCTCGCCGCCCCGCTTCTCCCCGCTCGACCCACCCCCACCCCCCACCACCCAACCCCCCCCCACACCACCCCCCCACCCCCCCCAAGACCCCCCCCCCCCCCACTACCCACAAACTCCCCTCCACTCCCCCCCTCTACACACTTCGAACCCCCACGACCCCCCTCCCCCAACCCCCAACACACGCACATCCCCCTCCACCACGCCCCACCCTTACCACCACCCCCCCTCCCCAACTGCACTACTATCACAAATCTGCTCGTCCATGTTCAAGGGAAGAAGAAAAGGGAAGAAGAGAAAGTGAGAAGCGTGGCGTGGCTCTGGGGCGCATTGAAGAGAAGAGGAGTATCTGAGGCCACTTGTAAAGGGATCTGGTGCGGTGGCGAGGGAACTACGAAAGAGATCTGGCGGTGCGCGTTAGGAAGAAGTTTTCCACCCTTAATTAATTAAGGTCTAGGCCACTGTGTACGCTCAGAGTGAATCTGTGCCTATACGGGCCTCGTCTTTAATTTACCGTGTCCCCCTATTTGGCATACGAGCCTCGGTCTTTAATTTAACCCGGTCCTATTGATATTGATTTGACTGATTTGACTACGTTTCAGATTTTTATGCTTGGTTCTACGTGCAACCGAAGCAGTAATTATTTTTTTCTTTCTACCATGTTTAGCACCGTTGCCGTTGAAACGAGGTAAAAGACTGGTTCTGCACCGGTCCTTTTTGAACCAGGCCTATAAGGTCTCTTTAAATACGACACTGTCCACCGCGTCTGAATGCAGCGGTTTATTGTAACAAGAAGGCTAATGTGCGAGTTTAAAAACACATTTTGTACTAGTGATAACAAGATTTTTTTTAAATTATTATTCATTAACAAGTTAGGAGATGGATTTTAAGTCTTATACTAAAACATATACATATCAAACGTGAAATTAGACATGATTTAGCGGGTAAACAATAAATCCAACAAACAACAAATTTCATTTTAATATTCCAATTTATGAGTCTAATATCATGTTAAGATATAGTCTTTAAGTTTAACTTAACTATAGAAAAGTGACTTTTAAGATAGTGTTTTACATCCATTTATATATGAAAAGTTGATATTATTTTTAGTTAATATGAGAACTTCCAACGAATAATTATATTATGATTATGATTATGACATATATGAAAAAAACACAAATAAGTGAGAATTTTGTTAAAAAATAAATATTTTTATTTTATTAAAGTGATGAATATTTTGACACTTATAAAAGTTAATAATTAATATGTCATTTTATATACATTTCGAGATAACTTAGTATAATACTTTATGATTTTGCAAGTTGATTCATTATTGAAAAATTATATACAATAATTTCCCTCAATAAATGTCTCACCTATAATAGAATTCCTGATCATCACTCTAGTATTAATTATTAAGTCACAAATCTAGTCAGAATATAACTCTATAATCATAGTAATCTAAACATCACGATTCAATTGTAATCCCGTCACCTATGTTTTCTACAAATGTACCTACACATATATAAGAGTGAAGTATATTTTCTCATTCTCTATTTTTTCAATAACAAACGGATATTGGAAGGAAGAAGTAGTAGTTACTCATACGTTATGTAAAGCCTCCAAATTTTTTATAACATAAAGAAGAAGTGTTAGTGGTATTCCAAACTTCATTATGTAAAGTCTCAAGGGAGTTAAAGAGAATTGTTTAAGAATAGGTGAAACTCAATAGGTTATGCTCTCTAATTTGACTTTTGTGTTGCTTTTTAATTCTCTGATGATCCTTAACTCTCTCTCTTATACTTTTGTAGTTGCACTTTCTTCACTACTTTGAGTTTTGTTTTCTTTTATTCTTTATTTATAGTTATTTTTTCTTTTAATGTGTTATATTCTTCTAAAATATTTTATATTAATGATTTAGGTCATATATATATTATATATATATTATATATAATCATTAAATATGTTAGGGCCATTATATTTCACTAACCAATTTATTAAAGTGATCTAATTAAATATGTTATGGCTAAGGCCATATATGTCATGAAAGATTTATTGTGTAAAGACCATAACTAAAATTATAATTTGGGGATAAATTAAAATATTAAAACTTAAGAAAAAGTAACTAAAACTTAAGAAAAAGTAACTAACAAAGTTACGTAAAGGTGGCATGGTTTCCTTTTGTAAGCACATACATGATTCCTTTTTCTTTCTCTTCATGCCATCATAGGAGAAATTCAGGAGGGAACCTAAGGTGTTTTACAAGATCATATATCAATTAATCTAAGTTGTTCCAAATGGTAAATCGAGGTACAAATTTACTTATTGTTCTAAGAGAATTGGGAATTACTATATTTATCTAAGGTTTATTGCTCATTATTACTTATATGTTTTTTATTCATATTACTGAATAGAGTGAAAATTATATATGGGATTAAGCCCAAAATACAAATAAGAAATAATAACAAACTAACTAAAAGATAAAAGATAAAGATAAAAGATATAATATATCTAACACTCCCCCTCAAGTTGTGTATACAAATTGTATGTACAAAAGCTTGTTACTAATATAATCCATAAAGACTTAGTGAAAATATCTACTTCTACACTCGAGTGACACCAAATTGCTAATGATTTGCAAGACGACATAGAAGACGAAATACCACCAAAAGACTCCATCCCCCTGAGCACACATCTGGTGAGGTTTCCATGTAAATCTCTTCTTACAAATCACCGTTGAAGAATGCCACCAGTGGATAAAGATATAATTGTTGAAGAGCCACCATGGCTATAAATAAACCAACAAGAACCATCTTTTCCATGGGAAAAAAGCATATATAGACGGGTCAAACACAATGGTGACAAAAAAATGAGGTCAAAAGAGACACCATCAGAAGAAGCCATGGATGAATAAGAGAGAGAAAATATAAAAAAATCCAAAATTATCCAATCAAGACACTTGAAAAAGGAAAAAGAGCAACCTTGATGCTCTAAACAACTACCAACATGCCACAATGCACGCGAAAAAGGGAGCAAATCCATACTTTAAAAGGAACTCCGATGAAGGTGTCGTTAAAGGCATGGTAGTCGCCTGACAGAGACGATGAAAACAATGTGATCATTAGTCGAAACTAGAACTCCAGTAGTGACAGCGGTAGAAGATGGCAACGCCGGCACTAGTAGATGGCACCGCCGCCGGCAGTAGATGGCACCGCCGCCGGCAGCGGCGGATGTAGTGGCAGAGGAACCAGAAACTTTTTCCATCAAAAAAGAACCTTAAGCTCTGATACCATTGTTGAATATAGTGAAAATTATATATGAGATTAATCTCCCTTGTGTTAAATAACACACATAGGTTTCTCTATTTATAATAGAAGAATATGGGCTACTCCTAAAATACAATCAGAAATAATAACAAACTACCCTAAACGATAAAGATATAATATATCTAACACATACTTTAATAATTGGTATCAAAGCATGTTAGTTTATGTTTGATTTGCATGAACCCTAATATAGTTTTCTCCAATTTTATTAGAACTCTTAATTGTCAAATTTAGGGTTTTTCATTTAATTGGTTATGGCTTGCATGTGGAATCTTTTTTTTTTGTTCATAAGGATTGAATTGATGAATATTTTTTTGAGTGGTTTTGATTAAAATAATAAGAAAAAAAATCAATTAAGAATCCTAATAGCCAACCAAGAAACCCTAAATATTGGAAAAATCTAAATTTTTGTACAACAACCTGCTGGGTTTTTTTCTCATCTTCTTCTTCACCTTTCTAGTGCACCACCACTAGGTCTTCTCCTTTCTCTCAAACGCTACTACCATGGTGTGGCTGCTGCTCGCTAGTTGTGTTGAAGGGCATCTTTTTCCCTCGATCTGGTTACACCATTAGGGAGGAGGGAAGTAGTGAATAACCATTAGTTGCAAATCGAGGGTTCTTGTTTGCTTGCGAGGACATGGAGGATATGTGGTGGTTCAGGAAACGTATCGTGAAGGTCCTTCTTCTTCACAGGCGAGGCGCGCCAGCTTCTCATTTACGATGTTGACCAAATTGGTGAAGATGTGTTGTAGTGGCTCACAACGATTTGGTTCATGAGTCGTTTACAGATATGGTTCCTAGAGTTTTGAGGCACGCCTTCTCCTCCTCCTTCCTTTGATCTGGTTGCGTTTGCAACGAAGGAGGTGTTTTGCGATGATGGTTGCTTTGGTTTTGGTTTTAGATGATGTATTAGGTGTCTTAAGATGGAATAAACTATTAGTTGAATATATATATATATATAATATATATATATATATATATATAATTATTAATTTTGTGATGTGAGCTTAATTCATTTGTTTCTCTTGAACTAAATACAATTACAATTGCTTCAATATTTTCAACATATATTTCCTTCTGGTCGTCAACGATACAAATTTTTAGGACTGGAAAGAGAACATGAAGATAGTTCTCAGTTGCATGGATCTTGCCCTCGCGTTAGGGATTGAGAAACCTCCTTCTCTTACGGACTCAAGTACCTTTGATGATAAGAAAAATTATGAGAAATGAGATCGCTCAAATCGCATGAGTTTGATGATCATCAAGCACGAAATTGTAGAGGTCTTTAGATTTGCTATATGTTAAAGATTTCCTTGTTGAGATTGAAAAAAGATAAGGTGAAAATAAGTGCGCTTATTTAGATCTTGATTTCTATAAAGTATCAAGGCATAGGAAATTTGAGAGAGTACATCATAGAGATTTCGAACATTGCTTCAAAACTAAGGCGTTAAAACTTGAGTTGTCGGAAGACTTACTCGTACACTTAGTTTTCATCTCTCTTCCTTTATAGTTTGGAAAGTTTAAAGTTTCATATAACTGTAAAAAGGAGAAATGGTCTCTAAAATGAACTCGTTTTCTATTATGTACAAGAAGAAATGTTCTAAATACTGAAAGTGCTCACTTAGCCAATATCTCTAATGATAAGGGCAAGAGGAAGAAAATTGAGAATCCCAATAATGAAGTTGCTAAAGGTCCAACACAAAAGAAACAAAATAGTCTGATAAATATTTCCTTTTTGTAATAATTCAGACACATAAGAAGATTGTAACGAAATATCATGCTTTGTATGCAAAGAAATGATTGCCTAAGTTACCAAAAGCCAATTGATTCTAAAATATGCATTTATGTTGGAGATGGAAAATCGATAGAGATGAAAGTTATAGGTTATTTTAAATTATCATCATGTACTGGTTTTTATTTGGATTTGAAAGACACTTTAGTTGTATCGTCATTTAAGGCAAAATTTGATTTCATTTTGTTTATTTGGACAAATTATGTTATTGTGTTTTGTTTTGAAATAATGAATTCAAATTATATTTAATTCAAGTGTTGTTGGAACCAATTCACTTTTGGCTAATGATAATTTATATATGCTTGATACGGTGACTTCCTATAGTGAATCCTTAAAAACGAAATTTCATGGCACTAAGCGTAAAATTGACTTCACAAACCTTGTTGTTTATGTTGAATGAGTTAAAAGTAAACAGACCTAAACAACAAGATCATAGGTTATAAATTCTATTATCCCAAATTAAAGATATCTTTTTAACACAGGAATAACACATTATTTGAGGATATTGAGTTTTGGGGGAAAATTATAATAGACACTCTCTTAGAGAAGAATTGGTGAAAATTTCATATATGATTCATACAATTATTTATATGAATGGAAGTGAAAAACTCTAGCAAATTCAGAATCTTTACAAGAACAAACTCAAGGTCCTTATAAACATGTACTTCAAGAAGAAAATAAGCACATGCAAAAAAATAAGGTTTGGGAACTCGTCTCATTACTAAAAGGTGTGAAACCCATTGGTAGTAAGTGAATATTTAAGAGTAAGAAGGATTCTAAAGGTAATCTAGAAAGGTACAAAGTTTGTCTTGTGGTGAAGTGCTACACTCAAAAGGAAGAGAATTTTTTAAAGAGACTTTTTCTCCAATTTCGTCAAAAGACCCTATTAGAACAATTAGGGATCATGTTACACATTATGATTTGGTGCTTTATCAAATGGGTGTCAAGACGGTGTTTCTTCGATGGCAACATTGACAAGATGATTTATATGGTGCAAAAAAAACTTTGTATCAGGAAACCTTAAGAATATGGTTTGCAAATTGATAAAATCCATTTATAGGCTAAAACAAACATCTCACTGGTACCACAAATTTCGTCAAGTAACTATCTCATTTGGTTTCAAGATGAATGTTGTTAATGATTGTGTGTATCATAAATTCAATAGGAGCAATAATTTTTTCCTGGTATGGTATTTTGATGACATACTTAAAGGATTCGACATGAAGGATAGTAAATTAGGGGATTCTCTAGTTGCTAAGGGAGAAAAGTTCAGTCTCAATCAATGCCCATAAAAAACCTATGAAGCTTAGAAAATGCAGAAGATTTCCTATGCTTCAAATGTAGGGAGTTTGATGTATACCAAGCATGTATGTGGTCTAGATATACCCTACATAGTTGGGTTTTGGTAGATACTTAAGCAATCAAATAATGGATCATTGGAAAGCAGCCAAAAGTTTTATGATGTATTTCAAGAGAATAAAGGTCACATCAGTAATAGATCATTGGGTATTCTGACTCAATTTTGCAGGATATCAAGATAGTTTAAGATCCATTCCATGTTACGTTTAATGCTAGCTAATGGTGCAATTTCTTGGGCTAGTGCCAATCAAACCCTTAGGGCTTCATCCACTATGGTTCCATAATTTTTAGAATGCTATGAGACATCAAATCAAAGATATGACTAAGTTTTTTGTTACAAGACTGCTCATTTTGGAAGGAATTGAAAGACCACTTAAATTATATTGTGACAACAAATCAATTGTATTATAATTTTAAACAACAATAGAGTTTGGGCCAGTCAAACCACATTGCATCAATTTCGTATGTTAAGAAAGGATACAGGGTGAACAGATATCCATATAACACTTAGGGACAAACTTTGTGATAATAGATCCTCTTACTAAGGGACTTACACCCAAGGTCTTTTCATGAACATGTTGTTCATATAAGTGTTTTACATTTAAGGACTTTTTGTTTTAGTGGGAATTAGTCACTTTCGTGTTTTACGTTTGATTTCATGTATGCATAGAGTATCTTTTGGACATATTTTATTTAATAAATATATGTTTTGTTATTTAGAAATTACACTTTGTATATTAATGTTATTTTATTGATCTTATTCAAATAAAGTAAAGGACTAAAATATAGTAATGTTCGCATTAATAATCATTATCAAGTTTAGTTGCGATTGATGTAATGAAAACTATTTTAGTTCTAAAATCAGATGTAATTAATGAACCAGATCTTTTGAATATGATCAAGACATATAATAAAAATGTTGGTTAATAAAGTCTAACATATTTATAAGAATTTATAAATATATATATATATATATATATATATATATATATATATATATATATATATATATATATAATAATTAAATATATTAGGATCATTATAACAAATTAAAATAATTTAATTAATTAAGTTATGACTAATCACATATATGTCATAAAAGATTTATTACGTAAAAATAATAAGTAATGTTTTAATTTATCGAGAAGTCAAATTATAATATTGAAACTTAAAAAACAAAAGAGTAAGTACTAATATTACATAAAGGAGTTATGGTCTCCGTATATGTAAGCACATACATCATTTATGTTTGTTTTACTCTTCATCTCATTAGAANTCGCCGCGCCTGGAATCGCCGCGCCTCGCCGTGCCTCACCTCGCCGCGCCTCGCATCGTCGCGCCTCGCCGCGCCGCGCCGCGCCTCGCTTCGCCGCTATCAGTCGCGCCTCGCCGCGCCTCCCCGCGTCTCTCCACGTCTTTGCTGGCCACTCACCTCCATCACAACACTCTGCTCGTCCACGTTCAAGGGAAGAAGAGAAAGGGAAGAAGAGAAAGGGAAGAAGAGAAAGGGAAGAAGCGTGGCGTGGCTGCTGGGGCGCATTGAAGAGAAAGAGGAGGATCTGAGGCCACTTAGTAAAGGGATCTGGTGCGGTGCGAGGGAAAGAAAGAGATCTGGCGGTGCGCGTTAGGAAAGAAGTTTCACCCTTAATTAATTAGGTCTAGGCCACTTGGTACGCGCAGAGGATCTGGGCCTATACGGCCTCGGTTCTTTAATTTAACCGGTGCCTATTGTGGGCATACGGCCTCGGTTCTTTAATTTAACCGGTGCCTATTGATATTGATTTGACTGATTTGACGAGTTGCAGATTTTTATGCTTCGGTTCTGCGTGCAACCGAAGCAGTATTATTTTTTCTGACCATGTTTAGGCACCGGTTGCCTTTGAAACCGAGGTAATAGAGCTGTTCTGCACCGGTCTTTTTTGAACCGAGGCCTATAAGGTCTCTTTAATTACGACACTGCCACCGCGTCTGAATAGGCAGCGGTTTAGTGTAAACAGAGGTCTAATGTGCGAGTTTAAAAACACATTTTGTACTAGTGATAACAAGATTTTTTTTAAATTATTATTCATTAACAAGTTAGGAGATGGATTTTAAGTCTTATACTAAAACATATACATATCAAACGTGAAATTAGACATGATTAGCGGGTAAACAATAAATCCAACAAACAACAAATTTCATTTTAATATTCCAATTTATGAGTCTAATATCATGTTAAGATATAGTCTTTAAGTTTAACTTAACTATAGAAAAGTGACTTTTAAGATAGTGTTTACATCCATTTATATATGAAAAGTTGATATTATTTTTAGTTAATATGAGACTTCCAACGAATAATTATATTATGATTATGATTAATGACATATATAAAAAAAACACAAATAAGTGAGAATTTTGTTAAAAAATAAATATTTTTATTTTATTAAAGTGATGAATATTTTGACACTTATAAATAAGGTTAATAATTAATATGTCATTTTATATACATTTCGAGATAACTTAGTATAATACTTTATGATTTTGCAAGTTGATTCATTATTGAAAAATTATATACAATAATTTCCCTCAATAAATGTCTCACCTATAATAGAATTCCTGATCATCACTCTAGTATTAATTATTAAGTCACAAATCTAGTCAGAATATAACTCTATAATCATAGTAATCTAAACATCACGATTCAATTGTAAATCCAATCACCTATTTTTTCTACAATGTTACCTACACATATATAAGATGAAGTATATTTTCTCATTCTCTATTTTTTCAATAACAAACGGATATTGGAAGGAAGAAGTAGTAGTTACTCATACGTTATGTAAAGCCTCCAAATTTTTTATAACATAAAGAAGAAGTGTTAGTGGTATTCCAAACTTCATTATGTAAAGTCTTCAAGGGAGTTAAAGAGAATTGTTTAAGAATAGGTGAAACTCAATAGGTTATGCTCTCTAATTTGACTTTTGTGTTGCTTTTTAATTCTCTGATGATCCTTAACTCTCTCTCTTATACTTTTGTAGTTGCACTTTCTTCACTACTTTGAGTTTTGTTTTCTTTTATTCTTTATTTATAGTTATTTTTTCTTTTAATGTGTTATATTCTTCTAAAATATTTTATATTAATGATTTAGGTCATATATATATATATATATATATATATATATATATAATCATTAAATATGTTAGGGCCATTATATTTCACTAACCAATTTATTAAAGTGATCTAATTAAATATGTTATGGCTAAGGCCATATATGTCATGAAAGATTTATTGTGTAAAGACCATAACTAAAATTATAATTTGGGGATAAATTAAAATATTAAAACTTAAGAAAAAGTAACTAAAACTTAAGAAAAAGTAACTAACAAAGTTACGTAAAGGTGGCATGGT
Source organism: Vigna umbellata (assembly GCF_018835915.1). Next base: position 14,899 of record NW_025903849.1, read on the forward strand.
TTCCTTTTGTAAGCACATACATGATTCCTTTTTCTTTCTCTTCATGCCATCATAGGAGAAATTCAGGAGGGAACCTAAGGTGTTTTACAAGATCATATATCAATTAATCTAAGTTGTTCCAAATGGTAAATCGAGGTACAAATTTACTTATTGTTCTAAGAGAATTGGGAATTACTATATTTATCTAAGGTTTATTGCTCATTATTACTTATATGTTTTTTATTCATATTACTGAATAGAGTGAAAATTATATATGGGATTAAGCCCAAAATACAAATAAGAAATAATAACAAACTAACTAAAAGATAAAAGATAAAGATAAAAGATATAATATATCTAACACTCCCCCTCAAGTTGTGTATACAAATTGTATGTACAAAAGCTTGTTACTAATATAATCCATAAAGACTTAGTGAAAATATCTACTTCTACACTCGAGTGACACCAAATTGCTAATGATTTGCAAGACGACATAGAAGACGAAATACCAACCCAAAAGACTCCCCCTGAGCAACAAATCTGGGAGGTTGCTCCATGTAAATCTCTTCTTACAAATCACCGTTGAAGAATGCCACCAGTGGATAAAGATATAATTGTTGAAGAGCCACCATGGCTATAAATAAACCAACAAGAACCATCTTTTCCATGGGAAAAAAGCATATATAGACGGGTCAAACACAATGGTGACAAAAAAATGAGGTCAAAAGAGACACCATCAGAAGAAGCCATGGATGAATAAGAGAGAGAAAATATAAAAAAATCCAAAATTATCCAATCAAGACACTTGAAAAAGGAAAAAGAGCAACCTTGATGCTCTAAACAACTACCAAACATGCCACAATGCACGACGAAAAAGGGAGCAAATCCATAACTTTAAAAGGAACTCCGATGAAGGTGTCGTTAAAGGCATGGTAGTCGCCTGACAGAGACGATGAAAACAATGTGATCATTAGTCGAAACTAGAACTCCAGTAGTGACAGCGGTAGAAGATGGCAACGCCGGCAACAGTAGATGGCACTGTCGCCGGCAGTAGATGGCACCGCCGCCGGCAGTAGATGGCACCGCCGCCGGCAACGGCGGATGTAGTGGCAGAGGCACCAGAAACTTTTTCCTCAAAAAAGAACCTTAAGCTCTGATACCATGTTGAATATAGTGAAAATTATATATGAGATTAATCTCCCTTGTGTTAAATACACACATAGGGTTCTCTATTTATAATAGAAGAAATATGGGCTAAGCCAAAAATACAAATAAGAAATAATAACAAACTAACTAAAAGATAAAAGATATAATATATCTAACACATACTTTAATAATTGGTATCAAAGCATGTTAGTTTATGTTTGATTTGCATGAACCCTAATATAGTTTTCTCCAATTTTATTAGAACTCTTAATTGTCAAATTTAGGGTTTTTCATTTAATTGGTTATGGCTTGCATGTGGAATCTTTTTTTTTTGTTCATAAGGATTGAATTGATGAATATTTTTTTGAGTGGTTTTGATTAAAATAATAAGAAAAAAAATCAATTAAGAATCCTAATAGCCAACCAAGAAACCCTAAATATTGGAAAAATCTAAATTTTTGTACAACAACCTGCTGGGTTTTTTTCTCATCTTCTTCTTCACCTTTCTAGTGCACCACCACTAGGTCTTCTCCTTTCTCTCAAACGCTACTACCATGGTGTGGCTGCTGCTCGCTAGTTGTGTTGAAGGGCATCTTTTTCCCTCGATCTGGTTACACCATTAGGGAGGAGGGAAGTAGTGAATAACCATTAGTTGCAAATCGAGGGTTCTTGTTTGCTTGCGAGGACATGGAGGATATGTGGTGGTTCAGGAAACGTATCGTGAAGGTCCTTCTTCTTCACAGGCGAGGCGCGCCAGCTTCTCATTTACGATGTTGACCAAATTGGTGAAGATGTGTTGTAGTGGCTCACAACGATTTGGTTCATGAGTCGTTTACAGATATGGTTCCTAGAGTTTTGAGGCACGCCTTCTCCTCCTCCTTCCTTTGATCTGGTTGCGTTTGCAACGAAGGAGGTGTTTTGCGATGATGGTTGCTTTGGTTTTGGTTTTAGATGATGTATTAGGTGTCTTAAGATGGAATAAACTATTAGTTGAATATATATATATATATATATATATATATATATATATATATATAATTATTAATTTTGTGATGTGAGCTTAATTCATTTGTTTCTCTTGAACTAAATACAATTACAATTGCTTCAATATTTTCCAACATATATTTCCTTCTGGTCGTCAACGATACAAATTTTTAGGACTGGAAAGAGAACATGAAGATAGTTCTCAGTTGCATGGATCTTGCCCTCGCGTTAGGGATTGAGAAACCTCCTTCTCTTACGGACTCAAGTACCTTTGATGATAAGAAAAATTATGAGAAATGAGATCGCTCAAATCGCATGAGTTTGATGATCATCAAGCACGAAATTGTAGAGGTCTTTAGATTTGCTATATGTTAAAGATTTCCTTGTTGAGATTGAAAAAAGATAAGGTGAAAATAAGTGCGCTTATTTAGATCTTGATTTCTATAAAGTATCAAGGCATAGGAAATTTGAGAGAGTACATCATAGAGATTTCGAACATTGCTTCAAAACTAAGGCGTTAAAACTTGAGTTGTCGGAAGACTTACTCGTACACTTAGTTTTCATCTCTCTTCCTTTATAGTTTGGAAAGTTTAAAGTTTCATATAACTGTAAAAAGGAGAAATGGTCTCTAAATGAACTCGTTTCATATTATGTACAAGAAGAAATGTTCTAAATACTGAAAGTGCTCACTTAGCCAATATCTCTAATGATAAGGGCAAGAGGAAGAAAATTGAGAATCCCAATAATGAAGTTGCTAAAGGTCCAACACAAAAGAAACAAAAATAGTCTGATAAATATTTCTTTTTGTAATAAATTCAGACACATAAAGAAGGATTGTACGAAATATCATGCTTTGTGTGCAAAGAAATGATTGCCTAAGTTACCAAAAGCCAATTGATTCTAAAATATGCATTTATGTTAGAGATGGAAAATCGATAGAGATGAAAGTTATATGTTATTTTAAATTATCATCATATACTGGTTTTTATTTGGATTTGAAAGACACTTTAGTTGTACCGTCATTTAGGCAAAATTTGATTTCATTTTGTTTATTTGGACAAATTATGTTAATTGTGTTTGTTTGAAAATAATGAATTCAAATTATATTTAAATTCAAGTGTTGTTGGAACCAATTCACTTTTGGCTAATGATAATTTATATATGCTTGATACGGTGACTTCCTATAGTGAATCCTTAAAAACGAAATTTCATGGCACTAAGCGTAAAATTGACTTCACAAACCTTGTTGTTTATGTTGAATGAGTTAAAAGTAAACAGACCTAAACAACAAGATCATAGGTTATAAATTCTATTATCCCAAATTAAAGATATCTTTTTAACACAGGAATAACTACATTCTTTGAGGATATTGAGTTTTGAGGGGAAAATATAATTAAACACTCTCTTAGAGGAAGAATTGGTGAAAATTTCATATATGATTCATACAATTATTTATGATGAATGAAGTGAAAAACCTCTAGCAAATTCAGAATCTTTACAAGAACAAACTCAAGGTCCTTATAAACATGTACTTCAAGAAGAAAATAAGCACATGCAAAAAAATAAGGTTTGGGAACTCGTCTCATTACTAAAAGGTGTGAAACCCATTGGTAGTAAGTGAATATTTAAGAGTAAGAAGGATTCTAAAGGTAATCTAGAAAGGTACAAAGTTTGTCTTGTGGTGAAGTGCTACACTCAAAAGGAAGAGAATTTTTTAAAGAGACTTTTTCTCCAATTTCGTCAAAAGACCCTATTAGAACAATTAGGGATCATGTTACACATTATGATTTGGTGCTTTATCAAATGGGTGTCAAGACGGTGTTTCTTCGATGGCAACATTGACAAGATGATTTATATGGTGCAAAAAAAAACTTTGTATCAGGAAACCTTAAGAATATGGTTTGCAAATTGATAAAATCCATTTATAGGCTAAAACAAACATCTCACTGGTACCACAAATTTCGTCAAGTAACTATCTCATTTGGTTTCAAGATGAATGTTGTTAATGATTGTGTGTATCATAAATTCAATAGGAGCAATAATTTTTTCCTGGTATGGTATTTTGATGACATACTTAAAGGATTCGACATGAAGGATAGTAAATTAGGGGATTCTCTAGTTGCTAAGGGAGAAAAGTTCAGTCTCAATCAATGCCCATAAAAAACCTATGAAGCTTAGAAAATGCAGAAGATTTCCTATGCTTCAAATGTAGGGAGTTTGATGTATACCCAAGCATGTATGTGTCTAGATATACCCTACATAGTTAGGGGTTTTGGTAGATAATTAAGCAATCAAATAATGGATCATTGGAAAGCAGCCAAAAGTTTTATGATGTATTTCAAGAGAATAAAGGTCACATCAGTAATAGATCATTGGGTATTCTGACTCAATTTTGCAGGATATCAAGATAGTTTAAGATCCATTCCATGTTACGTTTAATGCTAGCTAATGGTGCAATTTCTTGGGCTAGTGCCAATCAAACCCTTAGGGCTTCATCCACTATGGTTCCATAATTTTTAGAATGCTATGAGACATCAAATCAAAGAATATGATTAAGTTTTTTGTTACAAGACTGCTCATTTTGGAAGGAATTGAAAGACCACTTAAATTATATTGTGACAACAAATCAATTGTATTATATTTTAACAACAATAGGAGTTTGGGCAAGTCAAACCACATTGACATCAAGTTCGTAATTGTTAAAGAAAGGATACAGGGTGAACAGATATCCATATAACACTTAGGGACAAACTTTGTGATAATAGATCCTCTTACTAAGGGACTTACGCCCAAGGTCTTTTCATGAACATGTTGTTCATATAAGTGTTTTACATTTAAGGACTTTTTGTTTTAGTGGGAATTAGTCACTTTCGTGTTTTATTTTGATTTCATGTATGCATAGAGTATCTTTTGGACATATTTTGCTTAATAAATATATGTTTTGTTATTTAGAAATTACACTTTGTATATTAATGTTATTTTATTGATCTTATTCAAATAAAGTAAGGACTAAAATATAGTAATGTTCGCATTAATAATCATTATCAAGTTTAGTTGCGATTGATGTAATGAAAACTATTTTAGTTCTAAAATCAGATGTAATTAATGAACCAGATCTTTTGAATATGATCAAGACATATAATAAAAATGTTGGTTAATAAAGTCTAACATATTTATAAGAATTTATAAATATATATATATATATATATATATATATATATATATAATAATTAAATATATTAGGATCATTATAACAAATTAAAATAATTTAATTAATTAAGTTATGACTAATCACATATATGTCATAAAAGATTTATTACGTAAAAATAATAAGTAATGTTTTAATTTATCGAGAAGTCAAATTATAATATTGAAACTTAAAAAACAAAAGAGTAAGTACTAATATTACATAAAGGAGTTATGGTCTCCGTATATGTAAGCACATACATCATTTATGTTTGTTTTACTCTTCATCTCATTAGAAAAGAAAATAAAATAAAAAACCTAAGTTGAAAGATCAAATACGAATTAATCTAAGTTATTTTCCATAATTAATCCACGTATGCTTCCCACTATTATAAGAAATTGAAAATTGCTCTATTTATTTAAGGATTTATTATTCATTAATTATTGATATGTTTTTTATTCATAATTTAAGATTTAACACTTTCATTAACTAATAATTGTTAGATAAAGAAACCATAAATTTTACTGCCAACTTGGAAAACATCTATAAATAGCTTGGGTAAAATTTAATTATTGATAGTTTTAAATTTGTTTAATTGTTTTCTTTGTCCCTAGTTTGGGTGTAGTGTGTCAAGTTCGTCCACCCTTTTAAAAAAATTTCAATTTCGTTCAAACGTGGTTTAAAAGTTTCAATTTCGTCCAAACGTGGTAAAATTTGCTTCAATCAAGTCATTTCCGTTAAATACAGACTAACAGGGTTAACTTTTTTTCTCTCCCCTCTACTTCTTTTCTGTGCAAAGCAGTTCTTTATCAGCTTTATCCTCTGCACCTCTGGATAAAGTGATACAAAATAAATAAAAAATGTTTCCTGTACTTTTAATGATATTTTAAAATTAATTATATAATAAATAGAAAGACTTAAATCTCACACTCTGACAAAATTTGTCTCTCTCTCATTCTAACAAATCTCACACTCCTTTTCATCATTTTTTCTTTCTGATTTCGATCAAGAACAATACTTTGTATTATTTTTTTATTTGATTTCAAATCCAATCCTCATTCATCGTCTTCAAGCTCAAAGCACTTCGTGAACCAACAAAACCTTGGCTTTGGCTTTCTCATCATCATTCATCCCGTTAAAAAAAATTAAATTAAAATTAAAAGTAATCATGGACATTCTATTATAATTAAACTTTAATTTAAAATGATTGATTCTATATAATTAAACATTTTTTATTCTAATTTAACTTTAGGATGATACTACTTTACATAACAAATGAAATCATATAAAATAAAAAATAAAAATATATAAGTTTTTATTTATAAATTATTTTTCAAATATAATTAAAAAATTGTATGATAAAACATCAGTTGAAATGAATTTTATCTTTTAAAAAAATGAATTTTATCTTTTAAAAGACAGTTTAAAAAAATTGTATCACAAAATATAACAAAATATATTTTTCTTAAAAAGGAATTTTAATTCTAAATAAAGATATATAAATGTATAAAATACGTTAATATTATTTTAACCAATAATCTTATTTTGATTATTTAACTTTAAAGAAAACTTAAATAAAATTCATTAATAGTGATGAAGATTATTGTTAAGGGTTTTATCTGTAGAAATATGTGGCTACATTTATTTTTATATTTTTCGTCTTACCATCACCTAGATGTTAGATTGTGTATTTTCCTTCGTATTTATAATATAATCTAATAAATTCAATTCAATTTTAAATTACTCTATAATAAAATAATTAGTAAGATTACTCCAGTGAAAGTTTTAAAACACCTTTCATTATCATAAAATAATTAATCTCTAAAATATTGTTTTAATAATTAAATAAATCTATATTATAAACAAAATTAACCGTGCAATTTTATATATAACTTAGAAAACAAGTAGTATATATTTATATAATATTAAAAGAAAAATCACCATTGCAATGATATTACCAATTGTCAATAAATTGAATGTGAATAAATGGAGTCAATTGAGATGAATTAATATAATTTTCTGTACATATGTCTTTCATGAAGGTCAAATAGGTTGAATATGGTTATAGATATTTTATACAAATTCAGTCACCAAAAAGTCTTTTATCAAAAAATTATTTAAATAAATCATATGATTGAAAATTATGATTGTTTTAACAATTTTTTACTCGTTACGTATGACTTTACCAGAGGTGGCTGTTTTGCACAGAAAAGTAGAGAAGAGAGAAAAAAAAAGTTAACTCCATTAATTTGTATTTAACGGAAGGGACTTGATTGAGACAAACTTTATCACGTTTGGACGAAACTGAAACTTTTAAACAACTTTTGTACAAAATTGAAACTTTTTTAAAAAGGTGGAGAAACTTGACACACTACACCCAAACTAGGACAAAGAAAGCAATTAAACCTTTTAAATTTTACATAATTTTTCTTTTCTTGAATACAAGTTCAATACTATTAATTGCGAAAATAAAGCTTTCCAAAGGGAAATTTTTGTTATTCAGATGCATAAAGAGTGAAAACGACAAGATTCTTCTTCTGTTTTCTTTTTGTTATTCTTTTCATTTTATATTAATTTATTTGTATTCATGTTATTTATTTTTGTGACGAAAAAAAGCATATATTAGAGTGAAAATGTTTGGAGAAAAAGTGATTGGTATGGCTGTGAATGGATTTAGGTTTACCAACTCTGAAGTCAAAGAGACAGAAGATTGAATGGCCTTTGTTTCCCAGAACCAGGCAGGTCCTGAAATAACATCAATTCTTACTCAGACATGTACATCTTGTAGGACAGTACCTATAGTACTTTAAAACCTTCACCAAAGATAACAGATATTATTTTTACCACATCTAACTCTACACAAACAAAAGTTACCATGATGAAAATACATTACATAATTAATAATATAAACTCTTTACTGAAATTCTAAGATAAATTTCACTCTTCAAGTTAGCATCTAAACATAGTTGATAAGATATTAATCAATACAATACCTTTAATCACTCATTACCCACAAAGCAATTCCTTCACTCATAGTGGGTCTCTATATTTAATTTGCAGTTGTGTGCACGCATGTCCAAACCATTGTTATAATTTGTCACCATACTTTTATATGATAAACAAGTGATATATAATTAAATCATTATTATCCTCTTAATTAAAATTAAAGTAAGAGAGTTTATATAATACCAAGAAGAGCATAACTTGGGTATGAATTAAGTGGGTTCTACAATGCCCCACTCTTCTCATTCGCTTTGGGTTTTGGCATCTTCAGCTTTTAAATTTTTAAATTATTTGTGAAATTAGTGGTGATTAAATAAATTATGACATTTCTCACCAACCAATTAATTAATATAAATCTTGTTCTGCACTACACTCCCTACATTGATCTGGAATGTTGTCTGATCAACCTTTTCAATGATATAATTATTTGGAGTTAATAATGAAGAAAGAATGATGAAACAGGGATATTGAAGAGATGGGTAACCAAGCATTTAAAGAGACAACACCCAAAACAAGCATTTAATAGTTTATTGTTATGTTAAGGTTAATCAAATGTTTTCAATTCTTGTTAGTGAAGTTTGTCTTCACAAAACATAGCAAATCAGAATATGTGCTTTGGCATGGGAGGAAATCAACTCCCTTTAAAATAATAATAATGCATAAACATATTAAGACCACCAACCTCCATTCATAAGGATTTAATTTTGGTGCAAACTTTTGGTCCTCTTCAACTCTATCCAATAATCAATACTTTTTTGTTTATCGTGCTCTATTTAATAAATAAAAGTGTTTTCAAATTAATTTGTTTTGCAATTGTGAAGTTTCTTTTATTAGGAAAGATATTGAGTAGATAAAATATCAATTAATTGCGAACAAGCTTATATAAAAGATGAAGAAATTATTTTTCATCTAAAACTTTAAAACAATGGATTTTGAATCATTTTTAGTTTATATATGATTTATTTTACTTATTTTTTTATTGTGAGACTTCATACTTACTTTAAATTAACAGAAATAATTAAAATTTTATTGATTTTAACAATTAAATAATATAACAGGGAATTATTAAAAGTAGTAATTTTGATTTGTGAAATAGAAAAAAATGAGTGTAATCTGTGAGTTGATTGTAATGACAGACGAGTGAGGTTAGCAAAGGGGTGAACCCGAAGCCGCTATGCCTTCAACTGCGGCTTCATTTGTTTTGAGAATTAAGACCATAACTAACTAATTTTACAATTATTTTGGGAGAGAAAATAAGATGCAAAGTTGTGAATTTTAAATTCTTAATATATATTTTTTTGAACTTTATCTGGTAGAGCTTTTATAAAAAAGGAAAGGTCTGAGTAAAAACAAGATCTTTATGAGATGTTGGGCATTTTTAACTGTTTTGAGGAAATTGAGCAGGATTTGGATTCTCTGACAATTGTATCGTTTAATAAAGAGGGAAAGAAATCTTCATTAGCTATATTTGTTTAGTGGGTTCATCTTGAAGCGTGTCTCTCTCTTTTTACTGCAACACAAAAATTCAGAGCTAATATTCATATAAAACTTCATACTCAATTCTTTACACCTCTTATTACCCTTTCTATGTTTCTATTATCGGTCAGGCTTGGAAAGGATAACTTACCAGAAAGATAAATAAACCACCACATTTTTCTATAAAATTTAAAACACTTGTATAAAATATCATGTCTTGTATTAATATTAAGTTTACCAGGGAGTGTCGGGCGCCGTACAAAGGACGCCCGAAATACCGGGCGCCGTACGAAGGGCGCCGAAGTGCCAGGCGCCGTACGAAGGACGCCCGAAATACCGGGCGCCGTACGAAGGACGCCCGAAGGCCGGGCGTCGTACGAAGGACGCCCGAAGTGCCGGGCGCCGTACAAAGGACGCTCTTCAGAAAGGCCGTCCGCTTAGCTCGGCGCCCATGCCACACCCGGAGGGATAATGCTCGACCACCCAAGTAGGCACGGATTGAACCTAGACTCCGTATAAACTCTCCTACACCAGCAGGTGCCGGGCGCCACGAACAAGGCCGTCCGCCGATCTCGATGCCTACGTCGCCCGAATGGGCGAACCTCTGTTTGTAAGAAAAACTTTGAAGAACTCACTTGGAATTCCATCACCACAAGATAGCCCCGTACTCTCTATACTCACAAAGAGTGTTCCACAGGAAAATGCCGAGAGACGAAAACGTCTGGTACCAGGGAGGGCCGGACGACCTCGTAGAGGATCGTCCGCCCAATTTAGTGCCCGAGTCATCCATAGTTAAGGCGGACGCCCGTATCGTTGGACGGACGCCCGTTTCACTGGGGCGGACGCCCACATCATGATGACCGGCCCAACCACTGATCACTGCGACCTAAGCAAATTAACCTGGTTTAGAGGTAAGTAAAAATTAGAAGCTATTGGGCTGATTGGGCCGTAATTAACTTTTCACTAATCCCAAGCCCATAGCGAAAACTATAATACG
>NW_025903850.1:0-15939 GCF_018835915.1 Vigna umbellata
TGTCCTTGTAGAATATAAATTGTGTAAATGATAAACCAGTCTCACATCATTACCAATACTAAATGCCTTCCATAAAAAAATCTCATTTTTTCCTTTCAATGAAACAATATTTGATAAACCTCTCATTAGTTCTAAATGGGCCACAAACTACTTGCAATAATGATATTGAAACACAATTTTTGCACTCTTCTACCTAAATTGGGTTGAAAAATATAATTAAGGAAAGATCAAAATATAAATGGATCTAATTAGTAGTGATGGTCAATTAAGATATTTTTTTTTTCATTTAGAATACTCAGAAATTACAATAATTTTAGGATAATCTAGATGAGAGGACAACGAATTAAGTGAAACTTTGATTATAAACAACTCGTTTTGATGTCGAAAAGTTTAAAAGTCATTGCAATGTTATATTACATATGTGATTAAGAAGGAAAACAAATGATATAGTTTTATTAGAAAAGAAGACAAATAATTTGATTTTATTTTAAAACGTGCGTAGCAATAATTGAATAATCAACTTAAATGACTAGATCAATATATACATAAAAACTATTTAAAGTATAACAATTTTTTTAATAAGGAATAATATTCATTCTCATTTAATTCAAAGATAATATATTAAAAATTTAGAAAATGATGCACCATTATGAGTTGTCTTCCTACTAACATGAATTCTTTCTAAAAATATAACAAAGAGAAAAAGAACTACAACATTTGCACTAATTACAAAATTAATGAACATGAAAACTACCATAAATGCTGCCAGGATAAAAAAATTGCAGAAATTCAAGAGATGAATAACATATCATTCAACAAATTTTGATAAAGGAAACTTGACAGATGTCTTACTATCAATACAAGAAATAGAAAGACGATTGTATGTATTGGAAAATTCAAAGTTTGAATTTCAAGTTATTTTGCCTTCAACTTCATCATATTACTTAACGTGTACGTACAAAGTCCATAAGTTTATAAAGTACTAACCACAATCAAGATCAACCCCAAGTCTAATCTGACCCGTTCTATTCATTGTCCCGTCGTTTTTTTGGATAAGTTGTCTCATAATGCATTGAGTTGAGATGACATGAAATTGTGGCGGACATTTATCCAAATCGGCAGCTCTAAATCAAAGGAAAAAAAATATAAATATAAGTAAATTATTTAAACAGCAATACTTACAAAATTGAAAAAGGGCACACACCTCTTATGAAGTGAGTAATTTAATAACGATTATTTAGTGACACGGATAACGTTGTCCCAAATTTAGAAATAAATAATTATTGCGCTATTAGCTTCGTGATTATATCATAAAGCCAATGTTTTTATTATAAAAGCATATAAATAAGCAAGAGACTATCTAAGGACGAAATTCTACATAAAAACGGGTACAAATATTTTGTAAAATTAAATTACTTTATACTTAATTTCAAAAAACTTTTTAAGTTCAGTGTGAATTAAATTATATTCCGAGTTTTATTTTAAACAATTGTGAAAACAAAATTTATAGTAACTATTGAATGAATGAACTTTCTTCAAAATATTTTTTAAAATAATTATTACAAATTTCTACTTTTTTTTAAGAATCTGTACTTTGCATTATAATTTTTTTATTAGATAATAACAAGCGCCTTACCGCTAATGCTGAGATAAAGCGATAACATTTTAATCATAAAATAAAACAGTCACCATTAAAAATGATTACAAGTCGCGGAAAGGACAAGGGACACTGGCGCTGCTAACCATCTACACCCTGTACCTCACGTTCATCTCAGGAATCCAATGCATACTGGACCACACGATTTTGACGCAAAACAACACATAACATCACATAACACTAATACAGACACTAATAATGCACATGACAAAGGTTACCACACTAATAACCCTAATTAATTGATTAAACTAATAAAAATAAAACCCACGGGGATGAAATGGATCAACGCAGAAACATATTTGCGGTGGCCATAATCGGTTGCGTCGGATGAGGAATCTGCCACGGCTTGAGGAGAGGATCTGGAATATCGGGAATCTCAAACGATAAACCTCCGACCTCTTCAGCGATTTCAAGGATAGAGTTCAAGAAGCGTAATCGTTCGGTCAGTTCCATGGTCTGAGCCCTCAGAATGCTGTTCGCTGATTCGGTCTCAGCGCACGCTTCTTCCTTGGCCTTTATGTTCTCCACAAGCTTCTTGTTCGCGCCTTGCAATCTGCTAACCTCATCGGTCAAATCCTCCAGCTGTTTCTGCTTCCTCATCCGCGATCGCCGCGCGGATTCGCGGTTCGACAGCATTCTCTTCCGCTTTCTCTCGTCGATTTGCGGATCTCCTGCCTCAGATCCAGAGCTCGTCGCCGAACGTTGAATCGACGCCATTTCCGACAAGGAGATGTGATTTGAGTTGATAACAGAACAAAATTAAAAAAAAATGAAAGCTAATGGAAATAGGGATTACAGATCTAATTAATTATTGGAATAATAGAACAGTAATTAACAACGGAGACGGATCTAATTAATCACGGATTTGAGAGAGAGTTCATGAGAAAACATAGAACCAGTATAGAAACACAACGGAGAACGAGTGCAACAGACGAATTCGACGCATATCTTGTGTCATAAAAATTCGGAAAACATTGGTGTGTTTTGCAAAAGGCCTATGCTCTCACAACAGAATTGAAACTCAAGCGAGTCCTGATTCGGGGCAAGAAAACCCTAGATCTGAAACAGATCAGCTTCTGGGGGACTAATTGATTTTCTGAAACGAGAAAGGACAATATCAAAGAAATGGGGAAAACCGGGGAAGGAGAGGTTGTTGGCGAATGAAAAATAGGGGACAGAAGAAAAATGTGTGAAAAGGGTTATGATAAAGAAGGTGATAATTGAAGGTGAGGTTAGTTTTTATAGAAAAAAAAAACGAAGGATTGGCAGTGTTTAATTATTAAAAAATGAAAATTTCAATGAATGTCAATTTCGAGGTGCCTGAAATGAGAGCCTCATCGCTTGCGCATGCAATGACGACAGCTTTGTTCCACCCTAAAATCCTGTGCCAACTTTTACCTCTTCTGCTTGTTGCGGTAGATAAAATGAGTATGGAAATGAAATTTTATTAAGTTAAAAAAAAATATTAATATTAAAATGTAATTTCAGTTTCTTTCTTGTATGATTATTTTCTTTTTGAAATAGAGATATTTGATTTCAAAATTTTAAAAAATTAGTGAATATTACTTCAATTTTCACTAAAGAGACAAAAACTGTGATATATATTTTTACGTTACTTAACCGAAAGTCAATTACTTTTAAAACAATGCAATAACATTGAAAACTTTTTTTAACAAATTTATTGTAATGGTCAAGTTAGTTATTTAATATATGTAATAAATAATACAGTTAATGATAATTTACTCACAAACCGGTGATTCTTTACAGTAGATGAATTATAATTTATAGATATGTTTCTTTACTTATTTGATTATTTTTTATTTTTTATTATCTAATGTATTTCATACTTTTAAGGCAACGGACCATGTTAACAATTATTTTTAACAATTTTTTGACAATAGACTATGTATCACAGTTTTATTTGTCTGTATATTTGAAATACACCAATCACAAACTATCACGTAAAATTGTAAAAAAGTTGTTAAAAAAACACTTTTTCAAGGTAATATGTTCAACATGCAAGTCTCATGTTATGTCATGAATGCTGGTAGAGTTGAACATTCTCTTAACCTTGATACACCGTTTTTTTTAATTATTAAAATATACTTCNTCTTGGTTTAATTCCTTAAAACAAGTTCTAAAGAATTATGTTCAATTCTTAATTCCTTAAGTAAGTAAACATAAACTTTGCATTAAGAACGATGTTATTGATGACCAGGAGAATTGAAACTATTCCTAGCATCTTTCCTTCTGGTTGCTTTTCTTGCGTTAATACTCAAATTTACTTCCCAGTACAATTTAAATATAAAAACAAGTTTATTTTACTTCCGTAAAATAAAATAAAAAGTAAACAAGAAAAGCATACGAACACAATTTATATTGAACAGGAAAGATTACATCAAATGTCAGCCATTACAGTCAATTCCAACGAATAAAAGTTTAGCCTATCCTAGACATCACAAACATACTCATTTCTGCAATTCCTTGCATGATGTGCAGTCTTGATGTCTTCAGAGAGGTCTCTTGATGGTCTCCTTGTTCTCCAGAGCAGTTCTTCCCCCAAAAATCTATTTTCCAGTCCTCTTTTCTATCCCTCAAAGCACGTCTTTTAAGAGACAGTTTATTTCTCATAAAACTGCTCCATTCGCTCAGCGCACAGAAGCAGATTCGCTGTGCGAATTAAAATTAATTCAGCACTCAACTGCACCAACTCGCTAAGCGCACAACCTCTGATGCGCTGTGCGAATTCAAGACTTGAAATCTCCAAACTGGCATGATTCGCTCAGCGAACCAATGGTGGTGCGCTGTGCGAATGTATTCTCCTGGCTCTGCGAATTTTGCTTATGCTATGCGAGAATTGGCTGACAATTTCACTTTTGTACAACTTTTCCTGAACAATAATTTACAACACAATCTACTTCCTATTACGACTTTTCACTGAGTAATAACATGAATAATTACAAAATTGAGATCCTTTATAAGTGTCAAAACATCTGTTTTTTCACACTTATCAACTATAGGCTTAGTCGTACAATCAATAACCAACACCTTCCCTATACACAATCTCCGAACCAGTTCCTTAATAATTTTGCTGCAAGTGGAATCTTGGAATATAAAATTGTTAAAATACAAGTTTAGTTCTTACATTTCTTTATATATAAAATTCCGACACCAAAATATTTAAATAAAAAAATATTTACGAATTAGTTCCAACAACTTTAAAAAAATGTTTTTTTATTAGATTTTATTAACATTGTTCTTTTTGTTAGATATTGCACGAAAGTCATAATAGAATCTCCAATATCGAGAGTATGTCCTTGTAGAATATAAATTGTGTAAATGATAAACCAGTCTCACATCATTACCAATACTAAATGCCTTCCATAAAAAAATCTCATTTTTTCCTTTCAATGAAACAATATTTGATAAACCTCTCATTAGTTCTAAATGGGCCACAAACTACTTGCAATAATGATATTGAAACACAATTTTTGCACTCTTCTACCTAAATTGGGTTGAAAAATATAATTAAGGAAAGATCAAAATATAAATGGATCTAATTAGTAGTGATGGTCAATTAAGATATTTTTTTTTTCATTTAGAATACTCAGAAATTACAATAATTTTAGGATAATCTAGATGAGAGGACAACGAATTAAGTGAAACTTTGATTATAAACAACTCGTTTTGATGTCGAAAAGTTTAAAAGTCATTGCAATGTTATATTACATATGTGATTAAGAAGGAAAACAAATGATATAGTTTTATTAGAAAAGAAGACAAATAATTTGATTTTATTTTAAAACGTGCGTAGCAATAATTGAATAATCAACTTAAATGACTAGATCAATATATACATAAAAACTATTTAAAGTATAACAATTTTTTTAATAAGGAATAATATTCATTCTCATTTAATTCAAAGATAATATATTAAAAATGTAGAAAATGATGCACCATTATGAGTTGTCTTCCTACTAACATGAATTCTTTCTAAAAATATAACAAAGAGAAAAAGAACTACAACATTTGCACTAATTACAAAATTAATGAACATGAAAACTACCATAAATGCTGCCAGGATAAAAAAATTGCAGAAATTCAAGAGATGAATAACATATCATTCAACAAATTTTGATAAAGGAAACTTGACAGATGTCTTACTATCAATACAAGAAATAGAAAGACGATTGTATGTATTGGAAAATTCAAAGTTTGAATTTCAAGTTATTTTGCCTTCAACTTCATCATATTACTTAACGTGTACGTACAAAGTCCATAAGTTTATAAAGTACTAACCACAATCAAGATCAACCCCAAGTCTAATCTGACCCGTTCTATTCATTGTCCCGTCGTTTTTTTGGATAAGTTGTCTCATAATGCATTGAGTTGAGATGACATGAAATTGTGGCGGACATTTATCCAAATCGGCAGCTCTAAATCAAAGGAAAAAAAATATAAATATAAGTAAATTATTTAAACAGCAATACTTACAAAATTGAAAAAGGGCACACACCTCTTATGAAGTGAGTAATTTAATAACGATTATTTAGTGACACGGATAACGTTGTCCCAAATTTAGAAATAAATAATTATTGCGCTATTAGCTTCGTGATTATATCATAAAGCCAATGTTTTTATTATAAAAGCATATAAATAAGCAAGAGACTATCTAAGGACGAAATTCTACATAAAAACGGGTACAAATATTTTGTAAAATTAAATTACTTTATACTTAATTTCAAAAAACTTTTTAAGTTCAGTGTGAATTAAATTATATTCCGAGTTTTATTTTAAACAATTGTGAAAACAAAATTTATAGTAACTATTGAATGAATGAACTTTCTTCAAAATATTTTTTAAAATAATTATTACAAATTTCTACCCTTTTTTTTTAAGAATCTGTACTTTGCATTATAATTTTTTTATTAGATAATAACAAGCGCCTTACCGCTAATGCTGAGATAAAGCGATAACATTTTAATCATAAAATAAAACAGTCACCATTAAAAATGATTACAAGTCGCGGAAAGGACAAGGGACACTGGCGCTGCTAACCATCTACACCCTGTACCTCACGTTCATCTCAGGAATCCAATGCATACTGGACCACACGATTTTGACGCAAAACAACACATAACATCACATAACACTAATACAGACACTAATAATGCACATGACAAAGGTTACCACACTAATAACCCTAATTAATTGATTAAACTAATAAAAATAAAACCCACGGGGATGAAATGGATCAACGCAGAAACATATTTGCGGTGGCCATAATCGGTTGCGTCGGATGAGGAATCTGCCACGGCTTGAGGAGAGGATCTGGAATATCGGGAATCTCAAACGATAAACCTCCGACCTCTTCAGCGATTTCAAGGATAGAGTTCAAGAAGCGTAATCGTTCGGTCAGTTCCATGGTCTGAGCCCTCAGAATGCTGTTCGCTGATTCGGTCTCAGCGCACGCTTCTTCCTTGGCCTTTATGTTCTCCACAAGCTTCTTGTTCGCGCCTTGCAATCTGCTAACCTCATCGGTCAAATCCTCCAGCTGTTTCTGCTTCCTCATCCGCGATCGCCGCGCGGATTCGCGGTTCGACAGCATTCTCTTCCGCTTTCTCTCGTCGATTTGCGGATCTCCTGCCTCAGATCCAGAGCTCGTCGCCGAACGTTGAATCGACGCCATTTCCGACAAGGAGATGTGATTTGAGTTGATAACAGAACAAAATTAAAAAAAAATGAAAGCTAATGGAAATAGGGATTACAGATCTAATTAATTATTGGAATAATAGAACAGTAATTAACAACGGAGACGGATCTAATTAATCACGGATTTGAGAGAGAGTTCATGAGAAAACATAGAACCAGTATAGAAACACAACGGAGAACGAGTGCAACAGACGAATTCGACGCATATCTTGTGTCATAAAAATTCGGAAAACATTGGTGTGTTTTGCAAAAGGCCTATGCTCTCACAACAGAATTGAAACTCAAGCGAGTCCTGATTCGGGGCAAGAAAACCCTAGATCTGAAACAGATCAGCTTCTGGGGGACTAATTGATTTTCTGAAACGAGAAAGGACAATATCAAAGAAATGGGGAAAACCGGGGAAGGAGAGGTTGTTGGCGAATGAAAAATAGGGGACAGAAGAAAAATGTGTGAAAAGGGTTATGATAAAGAAGGTGATAATTGAAGGTGAGGTTAGTTTTTATAGAAAAAAAAAACGAAGGATTGGCAGTGTTTAATTATTAAAAAATGAAAATTTCAATGAATGTCAATTTCGAGGTGCCTGAAATGAGAGCCTCATCGCTTGCGCATGCAATGACGACAGCTTTGTTCCACCCTAAAATCCTGTGCCAACTTTTACCTCTTCTGCTTGTTGCGGTAGATAAAATGAGTATGGAAATGAAATTTTATTAAGTTAAAAAAAAATATTAATATTAAAATGTAATTTCAGTTTCTTTCTTGTATGATTATTTTCTTTTTGAAATAGAGATATTTGATTTCAAAATTTTAAAAAATTAGTGAATATTACTTCAATTTTCACTAAAGAGACAAAAACTGTGATATATATTTTTACGTTACTTAACCGAAAGTCAATTACTTTTAAAACAATGCAATAACATTGAAAACTTTTTTTAACAAATTTATTGTAATGGTCAAGTTAGTTATTTAATATATGTAATAAATAATACAGTTAATGATAATTTACTCACAAACCGGTGATTCTTTACAGTAGATGAATTATAATTTATAGATATGTTTCTTTACTTATTTGATTATTTTTTATTTTTTATTATCTAATGTATTTCATACTTTTAAGGCAACGGACCATGTTAACAATTATTTTTAACAATTTTTTGACAATAGACTATGTATCACAGTTTTATTTGTCTGTATATTTGAAATACACCAATCACAAACTATCACGTAAAATTGTAAAAAAGTTGTTAAAAAAACACTTTTTCAAGGTAATATGTTCAACATGCAAGTCTCATGTTATGTCATGAATGCTGGTAGAGTTGAACATTCTCTTAACCTTGATACACCGTTTTTTTTAATTATTAAAATATACTTCGAAATTATGTAATTCAAATAGACTACTTACTACTTACTCGTTATAGTCAATCGAGTAATGATTCTTTGACACACCTAAATTTTTTAGGTTCATTTGACAATAACCTTACTTACTTGAGAGGTTCTCCCTTCACCTCACCAACATCATCCTACACCTCCTTTCTTTTTTTTATTTACAACTCTACCCTTCTCAGAAAGAATATTTTACTTTAAAAAAGCTGACCCATTTAATGATTAAATTGAAGCAGTAGCCCTACACATCTTTCTAATTGAGTTCAGCCTTACTGCATTTCAGATTATTTTGTAAACCCTACACCCTTTCCTCCCTTCCTCCTCCTTGCCTCTCCTTGTCGCATTTCATTTCAAACTCACATTTTTTTCCTCCTGCACTCCTCTCCTCCTCCCTCATCACCAACTTCATTTGTTTTTAAGTTCTTCTGGTGCAACAATGTAGATATTCTTCTTTTCAAAGAGATAACTTCAAGGACAGATTTACTTAAGGTCATTAGAGAAATTGGGGCCTTAACCGCACTTGAAATTGCGGATCAGGCACCGTCGCACATGGAACTACGGTAGGGAGGGATGAGAACCTCACTTGGAGCTGCGGTTGACGGGTCGCCGCAATTGGACTTGTGGTTGGCGTTCGACACTTTTGCGTGCAACCGCACTTGGAACTACATATGAGACTAGCCGCACTCCGACTTGCGATTTACAGTGGCCGCACTTGGAGCTACACTGCTTGTGTTTTTAGGGTTTCTTTTATTACTTTATTTTCTTTTATTATATTTAATTAAATTTGTTTAAAATTTATAAATTGTATTTCCTTATATTATTTATTATTTAGTATTTTTGATATTTATTTATAGTATTAAATTTGTTTAAAAAATATATGTATGAAATATTATGTTAGTATATTTAATTTATTTTGGTTAATATTTTATATAGTTTTTTGTTAATATTTTATATTTATATATTCTGTAAATTTTATTTTTATGTTATATTTTATGATTAAATAATATTGAATATGTTTTTGGAATATCTTTTCATTTTTTGATTTATTTTAAAGTCAAAAAATAAGAAGAGGAAAGAGATACATGTTGGGCAACAA
Source organism: Vigna umbellata (assembly GCF_018835915.1). Next base: position 9,846 of record NW_025903850.1, read on the forward strand.
AATGAGATTTAGGGTTGCTTGTGGTTACGAAATCATTAACTCATAATCAGTTTTTATTTAATTTTAATAAATTATTTAATAAATGAAGAGCAAATGTGTAAAATGGAAGGTGCATGAGGAAATTAGTGAGATGCAGGGAGGACTTCTCTGCTTACTTTTTACTCTCTTATTTTTTGAAACAATACAAAAGTTTACACTTTTATTACTATTTTATCCTTATAATTTGTGTCAAATGAATGTAAAAGTGTGTCATGATACTATTTGTCTAATCAAAATTCGTCATCAAAATTATGTTGAACGAAAACCTAATTATAATTTAATTTTAAAAAAATGCAAATAATAAATTAATAAATTAATAAAAAGTAAAATAAATAATAGTTATAATTATAATTTAATTTTAAAAAAATGCAAATAATAAAATAAAGCAACTTAAAATAAATAAATAGTAATTGGTGTTTCATAATTTAATTTGAACATAAATTCTTACTATTGTAATAATTGATATAAAACTTACTAAATCAGAAATATAAAAATATTTTTAATTAAAATCATTGTTTCATAGATTATTAATTACAGTTTAAGTAATTAATTAAATAGTCTATTTCATAATTGTTTAGTAAAATTTCAAAATTATTATTAGAGAATAAAAAAAAATGTAGTTAGAAATTTTGATTTTAAATATGTAAAAATTATCACTACAAAAATTTAGATTTTTACCGGGGGTTATTTTTTCCGTTTCCGGCGGTTTTAACCCCCGGAAAATACGTTACCCGCGGTTAAAAAAATCGCTGGGAAAAGCTGCGTCGCTAAGTAATTACCGGCGGTTTTTTGAAAAACCGCCGGAATTAGCGGGGGTTATGAAAAACCGCCGGAAGTAGCGGGGGTTTTTGGAAAAACCGCCGGAAGTAGCGGGGGTTTTTGGAACAACCGTCGAAAGTAACGGGGGTTTTGGGAAAAACCGCCGGAAGTAGCGGGAGCTTTGGCAAAACCGCCGAAACTAGCGGGGGTTTTGAAAAAACCGCCGGAACTAGCAGGGGTTTTTCAAAAAACCGCCGGAAATGTGTATATATTTTTTTTTTTTTAGTTTTTGACTGTAATAAAATGAGATTATAATAAAATTAGTTTTATTAACCAAACATAGAATAAAATAATATAAACTAAAACTGAATATTATATATAAAATAAACTATATTGTTCAAATTGTTCAACATATTAACATGTTCATACAAGTAATTGTTGATATATTAAAAAGAAAAATATTCAATACTAAATTAAAATATAAAAAATATGACTAAGATGTTCATTATATTACTAAAAAAGAAACAATGTCTAATTTTTTAGAGGTTTCTTAAGTGTCCACTCCCCTCAAACTCCTCTTAAGCTAATTGCCTCAGTTCCATTTGGTTGGGAAGAAAACCCAGAAAAACTTCTTCCTAATTTCTCATATGTATCAGTTCATCCTGTGTTTTCCAAACACGAGAAAATATTCATTCATGTAGAGCATCATCTTCAGGTTTTTTTGTTGCATGCAACTTTGGTCACGATGACAAAGACAAAGGAACCTGCAATTATAACAGTAAAAACATAACTAGTTTAGACCTTGAAGCTTGAAGCTTTTACATTTGATGGGACTAAGATACGAATATTATCTTGAAAATCACCTACTTTTAATGGATAAAATAATCATATACATCTATCCACTTTACCACCCATTTACTCTTACCACATTTCCATTTTCCACACAATTACGATATTATAATAGAATATCTTAAATGACTATTGTTTCACTCATTCATGTAGAAATATAGTTCATCTATACTATAAAGGATACAATACTTAAATGAAAAATTTGCTTACATATATAACAAATTTAGTTTAATTAAGTTAAGTAAAGGTAATCAAAGCTATTTGACAAAAAAGTTGTAGGGTTTTTAAAATATTTAAAACATTATTCACATGATAAATTATCCAATATCACATGAGTGGATTTCTTTGAATTCTGTGTCTACCAGTAGTACTTTATATATTTTATTCTGACTTACTTTTGCAATTAATTATCAACTATAAAATTTCACTATCAAATTTAACTGGCCTTACATGTGATTTTCTAGTTTATTAAATGTGAAAACTTATAATAGATATTAAGCATTCAACTTTTTATTGACATGTTGTGAAAGTAGAAGAAACATAGAAGACTTGTGGATATGTTTGTGACCATAAAGCTTTAATTTAAAATGCATTTTTTGGCATAATTATAGAAGTCTTCCGGTATTGATTTGATCCATAATACCACCCTATCATCATTTTTTGAGCTATGTATCTCCTCCATGCTACACCTTTGCCTCTCCTTTTTTTCTATTCTCTATGGATGTTATCACTTTTTTTATTATTTCAATTAAATATTTTGTGATACCTTTAATTCTCTGGTATCATCCTTCTCGGCAACAAAGACAGAGAGTCATCAAACTGATTGGAAGAAATTTTGGCACCTACTAAAATGAAATCAAATTCCTAGACAAATTACTTATTTATAAACCATGATTTATGATTGAAATAATCATGCAGCCAGAAAAGAAAAAACAGCACCTGATAATACACCAATTCGTGGAGTTGTTAATTGTTAATCATTAGTGAAGATCGTGGGATCATTAGTTGAAGATCGGGGAATCATTCTGGGCCCTAAACATAGGGGAGCGATCAGACGAGAGAGGGAGTGATCAGGACACGGTAGTATAGGGAAGGGATTAGACAGCTAGATGAGGGAAAGTTATTAGGAACAGTGGTAACAGAATTTAGTATTCAGCGGTGTAGATAACAGTGACTAGGACGAGCGATAGATGATGGAAGTGATTAGGACTATTTTAAAACAGCAAACCGTTTTAAAACCTATTATATACTGTTAAGACGACGACCTTGTAAAGACCGAACGTTCAACTGAGAATAAGATCGTAGACAACGAACGTTCACTAACACATAAAATGAACGCCATCGAACAGCAAGCCAGGACGCTCGTCCAGCGCGCAGCGCAGAGGACGCCCATAGAACAGCAAGCCATTTCAGCCTTTCAGCTTTTAATTTTCATAATTTTGTCAATTGTTTTTAACTTTCAACTTTTAATTAATTTAATTTTCCTTGCAAAACAATCCAAAAAAAACCCCCTTTTTTTTTCGTGTGTTCTATGACTGAACCGCAATACTTCCTAGTCTATACTGCATTAATTCAAATCATCAATAACTCGTTAAATGGATTTAGAATCTTAAACAAAAGATGACATTGGGGCACCTATTGCTGCCACCAAATTCAATAAACTGGCCGTAAAAGGTTTTCATATGACCTACAAAGCGTACATTAACATAATTACATTTTGCTTCTTAGGAGGACCACGAAAGTCACATTGACTCGGTGTTCAAGAATCCATATAACAATTCCAATCACAAAAATGAGACAGTCGTAGCACACACACAATATGCTGTAAATGGTTGATAGGACGAGCGTCCTGCGCGCTGGACGAGCCTCCTCTCTGCGCGCTGGACGAGCGTCCCTCTGGGCGACAATGCTCTGGGCGAGCGTTCTCCGCTAGCTGGGCGAACATTCCCGCTCTCTGGACAGAGCGTCCACTTTCTGGACGAGCGTCCTCTGCGCGCTGGACGAGCCTTCTCTGAGCGCTGGCCGGCGTCCTCTGCGCTGCGCGCTGGACGAGCGTCCTGGCTTGCTGTTGGATGGGCGTTCTCTTCTCGATGCTGACAGCCAATGATGCGCTCCAAGTCTTTGACAGTATCCAATCCTTATTCTACTTCGAAATAAACAAACAAAAGCATCAAAAAATATTTAAAAACAGTCAATATACTTATATGTTCCGGCCTGATCTGGAATGTAACTAGAACGCTCTCTCACACACTTCACAAGCAAGGGATAATGAAAACAATAGCTGATGAACCCTTTTTATTAATAAGAATACTGGATCAAGAAAACAAACAATAACTGGGAGCAGGATCTCCGTCAGTTATCTGAGAGCATAACCTCTCTTACAAAATTCCCAAATCAAAAGCATAACTTTTTCCCTAGGTTCCTCCTCTATTAATACTAATTACTCCTTCCCAAAAGGGCCGAGAATAATAATAACTATTATTTATTATAATTATCTGGTAAGAATATATCTATTCTTATTTATTATATTTATGCGTATTTATTATAATTATCTGGTAAGAATATATCTATCCTTATTTATGTATATTTAGCGTATTTATTATATTTCCTTCTATACTATCCTTCTTTGTCAGATTGACGCTCGTCCTTGCTCAGCGCCGCTCGTCCCTTGCTCGTTCAGCCCTTGTTCTTCCACTCCCTCAGACTCTCGTCCTCGCCCCTCGTTGCTTTCCCGCTCAGGATCTCTCCTCCCCTTCCCTCGTTGTTCTTCCACTCGCTCAGGACGGTCGTCCTCGTCCCGCTCGCTCTGCTCTCTTTCTCTTCTCCTTGTCGTTCGGCCATCAAGCTCCTCCCTTTCAATCACCGTTCGTGTCATGTCTTCTTCCGTACGGTCCCCTTCTCTCTCCCTCCTATATCTTCGTCTCTCGTAAACTCGCCAGGTCCTAACATATATCAACAATTATATACTTTTCATGAGAATTAACACTAAAACTTACTCAAAAGCACAACAATTTAAGCAACAAAAACAAGTAAAATTTACACACTATCACTCCTCTCAGCCAAAGGTGTTAATTATACAACTAATCACCCTGCATTTTTTATGCCACCAAAGATCTATAAATTGACGTACACATATCACATCTCTTGATAGTTTCCAACAAAAAATATCACAAATCAAAATTAAATTTTAACAAACAACTAAACACACATCCAAATCCACATCTATGTTTGGCACCACTTACTGTAAACAAAGGCTAAAAGATTTCAGGATAAAAATTGACAAACCACACAAAAAAGATGATAAAGGAATGTTGTGTACCATTGTCCTGATGCTGCAGAGCAATAAAGCCCGGTATTTGGATCATAATAATAGCCCAAACTGCTGCTATAATAGTACCTGGACCATCAAATATTGATGTCAGAACAAGCTTATAACAGCTCTTTTTGGTAACAGAATTCATTAGAAGAAGAAGTGGGTACAAACCCTCAACTTTTGCCACCTCCTTAATACCATAATGATTTTTTTTTTGGTTTTGAAATTTACAACAAAGATAAATAATGTCATGTATATCAGACTATTTCCCAAAATTTACTGGAAGAGAGAGCCATACCCAGAAGATTCATCATACACATAATCATTTTGCAATGCTCCACCTGAAAGAAAAGTAGAACAATGTTAAGTAATACTAATCAAATAAATCATAACAAACAAGACTTTGGAGGCCAATTTACACCTACCCTCAGTGCCAGAATTTATGGCGTCCGATGAAGATTGACTAACTGTATTATTTTCATCTGTAGATGGCTTACTGTTTCATCCTCGTCAGCAAACATATCTAATCACCTTCACCAGTGCTAGAGGCTTCTCCACTAGCCAAATGTTGATTTGATGGCCTTCTTTTGCCCGGGCTAACTTCTCATATCCTTCTGAAAAGGGGAGAATGTAGAAGGCATAAGCATTAAGCAGTTAATACCACGAAACGGCACCCTTCACTCTTTCTCATAAACCTAAATATCGACAACATCATAGAAAGAAGAAAGAAGAGCCAAGGAAAAATTGACAATTAATAACCTCCCCAAAATCCAACACTTAACTATGGAGGCCAAAGATAGTTTCTCCAAACACTAAGAATAACAAACACCATGTTGATATTGATAATAGAACAATAATTCTATCTTGCATCATACCATAATAACAACATAAGTTGAAACGTATTATATAGTAAAACCAAGTAGTAAATCAAATAAATTATAAAATCAAACAGCATATTACATCATGTTGTTACAATGTAAACATAATGAAACAACAAAACATAATATAAGTAGAATAAAGCATAGTGTATAACACTAACCCGCTTCACGATCAAAAACCTCTCCTTTTCATGATAAACATTGCGAAAAAGGTCAAGGAGCCAAGTTAAGCATAATGTAGGCATAGCAACTAAGA
>NW_025903850.1:15964-50443 GCF_018835915.1 Vigna umbellata
AGACCGCGAAGGCATTTAATATCTTGCCTGTAAAGAGCAAATGACTTTCGAAATCAATTTGACTCATTTAAATAAATTCAGTTAAAAAAGTCATATGACAACTCTAGAAAAACTCTATCAAGTAAAACGAGCAACAAATACTATTACTTAAGAAAATGTCATGATGCCCCCAAGCTTTACTGTGTAATCATCATTTGAGGAATTTAAATGGATGTTGTATATAAAGTATACACTCAAATAACCTATGCAATTTGAAATATATTTCAAAAGCAGAAGTGCCTTTTTAAAATATTTTTGCACCAACTTTATTATTATCTGATAATGGACTCTTTGTTCCAGTTATCAGGGTTAGCAATAGCCTCTTTCTAGTATTTGAAATACAATTACAGCCTATATTCCAATCACAGTCATCGTTTTTGAAACAATATTCATAATATATGCAGAGCGACATGAAAGGCCTCTCTACAATAGGGCAGGAGGCCAAACAACTGGATTGGTGATGGAGGTTACCACTATTCTCCGAGGTCTCTGAAACGCATTAAGAGCAACCCAATTTGGAGATTTTGATTGGGATAAGAGAACACTTTTCAAGAATTCAAGACATTGTTGTTGGAACTATGTGAAAAATTAATATACAGATCAAATGGAAACAATATATTAGAATATAATTTTGATCGAACAAGGAATAACGTAAATGTTACTAACATAAAAGTAAACGTCACAAGTTTCTTAAATCTTTAAGCGTCTTTTTTGATTCAGAAAACGAGCTTTCTTCAAGTATCGCAGTTTTATGACAATCATCAAAATAAGATTTACATAATGTATTACTAGGAGCTTCGTATGGCCAGATTAGACGCTCCAACCTCAAGAACAATTACAGTGCGGGTAAAGAACAGTAAATCCAGAAGAGTAAAACTGATAACATCCTACCATGTTCTAACAATGATCCATTACGAGGCTATCTCAAAAGACAAGAGCTCGTTTCTCATATTTGATCTCTCTGATTTGTTGAGTAACTTCAACATCCTCTATGAGACCAAAGGCACTCATGAAATATGATGGGATTAACAACATGTCCTCTCCTAATAATATACATCCACATAAACTAACCCAATTCTAACCAATCATATTCCCTGGGCAGAGGGTGATTGGACCTCGAACCTTGATTCGAACCAAACCACTATGGTTTCTGAAAATTTGCACTTTTAAACTCTAAAGAAGAAAGAGCAAAGTTTGGGTCAATATAAAACTACAAACAAAACCGACATTAATCAAAAACTCACTCCAACCTTCGATGTCTCACCGCGTTCAGAAGTCAACGACCAAATCCAATCTCCTTCGACACACAGCGCGATACGAGTGATAGAGAACAAAGAGTGACTCTAATGTGAGTAAGAGAGACCACGACGAAGACGACGCCAATGCTTCAAGGGCTTTTGGAGAAGGTGTAGAATCGAAACCAGTGGTGGTGAGCGCAACTTTGGATTGGTGAGAAGATTAAACCCTAAATCAGAACAACATTTGGTATCGCCGCCGTTTTCTTCTATGGTGCTTTTCGCCGTCTGGAGGATCTGTTCCTCACAAAGTAAGACGCCTCTCAGACCATCGGATTCCTCTCCTCCTTCGCATACCCTCGCCACTACTCCATTTCCAACCGTCTGCACATGAGTCCAAGCAAGGAATCGTTTGATTTGATGGTCCTCCAATCTCTAAGAGAAGCCGCGAGGGAGGGTGGGGTCAAGGGAAAAAGATAGAGGTGGGGAAAATGATTATGTGCGAGAAATAGGGTTTGTGAGAAAATTAGAAAAATAAGGGAAAATGATGAAGGCATAGAGAGAGTGTAAATAGATATTTCGGGATTAAAACTTATTCTAGAAATAAAAAAGAATATTTGGGGCGGTTTCGAGTTATAACCGCCAGGAAAGTTTTCGGGGTTCTATAAAACCGCCGGAAAATAACCTCCTCCTAAAATATATTATTTTTGTAGTGATAGATCCTATCTTATTTGAAATAATTATTTAACTTTTAAGGTCTATTGCACTAGTTCTCGTATCAACTAAAGTCTAAAATTCTTGAAATTAAATAATATCTTAGCGGTTTATGCCTCCATTATTAATAGAATCAAAGCCAAAAGCCAAATTATTTTCATCTTTATTTTTTACTTTTGGTTGACTGTTTCAATGTTTTTTTAATAAAGAAAAATGTGGAACTTTTTCTTGGATTCATAACTGAGACGAAAAATCATCTTTTTTTTTTTATTTTGATATACCTCAGTTGTAGAACGGGTATAATTGTCGAAAAATAATTGTTGTTGTAAGTAAATTTTAAAGGTTGAAAATGCGAGTTAAGCTATATTACCAAATTAAATACAAATTAAATATAAAAGATTCTAAAAATATTTAAAAACAATGAATAATTAATTAAATTATTAAAAAAATACTAATTTTTGAAGCTACAAAATTATGAAGACATATAAATAAACTACATAAAAGACATACTAAAAATGTTTAAAAATAGTAAATAATTAATGAAATTATTATGAAAAAATAAAAAAAAAAGTTATGTTGAACACATGAAATTAGATATAGTTTTGTATCTAAATGTTCTGTAAAGTTTGTTCCTATTTCCAAGTAAGTATAACATTTAGTAAAACTAAGTAAGTTATATCATTAAGGGTAAAATAGAAAAATATAAATGTATACACCAATAAATATTTATATATAATATATATTATAGCTATTAATAGTATATAGATTATATATAAACAAATAACCATTTTTTAATATCAATCACATTAATCCTAATTAAGTATTTTTTTAATGTTGGTTTAATTTAAAAAGAAAAGAAGATAGCGTGTGTTAAGATATGCCAAATATTCTACTAAAGGATATTAGACAATCAAATATTGTGTTAGTTATAATTTAGATATTATTATAATTTGTGCAGATTTATGCACATGTCATTCTTTTAATAGATGAAGAATTATAGGATCCTTGAATGTATATATATGGTACTCTACTCTTTGAAATAATACATCAAAATTATTATTTAAACATTTTGTTATGGTATCAAAGCCAAACACTGATATCCTCTACAATATAGGAATCAATGTTTCTTTTCATTGAATATTTCTGATGGCTTCTTTCGATGATAATCAACCGAAGAAACATGATTCTGGAACTTCCGCTGCTTCCAAGAGTTATATTTCTACTACTACCAGATTTGTGACTAAGTCAGGTATATCTAACTCTGCCCTTAATCTTTTTGTTGTTACTAAGGGTAGTGATTGGATAATTGATTCGGGTGCTATTGATCATATGACTTGTGATCTTCATATATTTACTAATTTTTTCTCTAATTGTTCTAAAATTGTTATTATTAATGCCAATGGGTCTCATCTCCTATTGAAGGTATAAGTATTATATCTCTCTCACCCTCCTTATCGATTCCTTATGTTTTATTTGTTCCTACATTAAACTGTAATCTTATCTTCGTCAACAAGTTAACCAAATCACATTCTTGTGTCGCCTTGTTTTACCTAACCCATTGTCTTTTTCAGAACATCCATTCCAAGGAGAAGATTGCTAGTGGTAGAGAGAGTGAAGGAGTGTATTATCTTGAAAATGTCTCACAATCAAATCATAGAAAAGGATTGGCTTGTCTTGCGAACGATCACATTTAAGATAAAAACAAAAAAGAAATCCGGTTGTGGCAAAGACGGTTGGGACATCCCTCTTTTGGTTATTTAAAAACATTATTTCCATCACTATTTCATAAATGCAATATTTCTGATTTTTTTGTGAAACTTGTGTTTTGGCAAAAAATCATCGTGTTGTGTTTCCTTTAGGAAATAACCAACTAATTTGGAAAAATAAAGTAAAGAAGAGAAAGAATTGAACATACAAGTTAAAGAAGAAAGATTGAAACATAAAGTAAAGAATAAGTTTAGATTATGAAATGAAGCCTAAAATCTTACTTTTTTTTTTTATCTTGTTTGAATATGCTTCGATTAAAAAATCAAAATAGAATTTCTAAAATAATGTGTCAAAGTCGTTACTTACACTAATATAATATTAACTTTCTTTGGTGGTATACTTTTTCAAAGTTTTCTAGTAGTTTGATATGACTCATCATTTGTTTCAGTATTAAAATTTTTCTCCTCATGAACCACATCATTCCATTTAAAAACTAATTTGAATTTCTTCGAAAGAAAAGTTTCCTTAGATGTCAAAGAATTAAGAATTGTCTCAAAATTATTACAAAGTGGATCAAGTTGTTGTAAGTCTTGCAAACTATTTACAATGAGAGTAACATCCTCTAGAGAAGGCATATCAACTAAAGAATCAAACTCCACTGACTCACTAGCATTAGAAACATCTAAATATTTAATAAAAGAAAGATTCATTCACAACAAGCATATTAATCAGGTTGAACCTTAACTACAAGTTGATTAAGCAATAAGCGACACCACAATAGACGTAATCACCACAGGTTGTACCAACTGCTAGATCACATATTGTTGCACCATAGGTTGCACCGTAAGTTAAACCTCAAACTATATCAATGACTACAACACAAGTTACATAGACTTAACCATCGGTAGTTGCACCAAAGGCTCCACCATAGGCTTTACCACAAACTCCACCACAAGATGCACCACCTCATACAAGAACTGAATCTTAAGAAGTAATACTGTCACCCTTAGGACGATAATTTGTTGTATTTTTGCACCAATTCTTTTCTTGCTACCAAAGTTAACTTTGAGATCTTGTAATTTTCTATAATTAGATAAATTATGACAAATCATTTTACAATTTGAAACAACATAGATACAATTTCATACTCTCTATCAACCAATAAATGTAAATTACTAGACTTTCACCAAAAGTTTGTTAGGTCATCAAATTAATAACAATATCAATCAAACAACGCACACAAAGAATCATGCAATAAATCATTGGATGTAATCATCCAGAGATAAAGGTGTTCCAATTCCATGTGCAATGGAAAAAAAAATCACCTTTGATTGCCAATATTTCAAAGGAAGACCATGTATATGAATTCAGAGTTTTCCTGAGTTTTATATATGCACAGAAAAAGTCCTCTATACAAGTGAAGAGAGAGCAAATTGATAGAATTGTTTTCTAAGAAGAAGTCTTCCATTGACCCTAAATTCTTCCAAGCCACATTAGGCTTCTTACAAAAACCTAAGTCTGTGAGGAATTTATAACCTTTTTTCAACAAAATACACCTATGCAAATAATTTTTTCATTCCTCCATATCAACAAAATAAACTTCCTCAACAATTATGAACCTGAGCAAATATATATGTTTTTGTGTCCCTATAGTTGAAGATGATTTAAAGGAATATGGTTGTCCTAATCCTATAAAAGAAACTCCAAAGAGTATGAAATTTTAAAAAGAAAACTATTTCAAAGTTAAAGAATTAAAAGTTGTTAAAATCATTACAAATTAAGCACCAATGAACTTCATCTTCTTTAGAGTCACTAAACAATATTAACATTGAATAAAAAAGTATTTAGATCCATAGAGGTACAAGACTATTGAAGAAACCCTACACTACAATGGTTTAATCCCTACACAAAAATTTAATTAATACATGAAAACATATATTTAGCTTTTAAATATTAGCGTCAACAAATTATTAAGGCTAATACTCTATTACAATGCAAAATATCAATAAAAAACTAAAAAATGAAAAATTACTTTTAAATATTTTTATTAAATAAATATTTCTGTTATACCGTTAGCTTAATAAATACTACCTAAAATAAATATAAAAAATAAATGAAATTAATGCCGACTTATAAAGACACTAATCATAAACAAACTAAACTAAATATTAAAAGTAAATAAGATCAGTATCACTTAACAAATATTAATCTTATTTAATTTTAATATTTTATTTATTTAAGTTTGTTTCAATAAAATAAACACTAAATATGTACACTAAAATATATACAAGAAAGTAGCTTAGTGTTGGGGGGTTATCTTCAATACTTTTTAGATAGTAGTCCAATCAAGACAACGCCAACTTGGCTTTTCTGCATTGTCATTCATGCTTTACAATCCCAACATGTGAGGTGTCCTATTAACGTGCTAAATATTAAATCAGTAGCCTAACACTTCACACCCACATAATTCATTTGTTTTAGTATCCCATTTTGTGAATCCAAACAAGTAATTACTAACAAAGATTGCTTCTAAATAATACTTTTGTTATTTAATTAATGTTGTTATTTAATTAAAAATTATATCCTTTAAACAAATAAAACATGGTATTTTTATTTCATAAAATATCTAATTGTATAACCTTTTTACTCAAGATAAATTATGTAACTTCTTCACTTAAAATAACTATATATACTTTAAATAATTATGGTAAATTTATATATTTTCTTGAAAAAAATACTTCTTAATGTAATAAAAATTCACAAATCGTGCGTTTTATTATAATGCGACGATTTGTTAAAAATAATTTTACGACATGGTTAAAATGCAAATCTAGAATTTTAAATGAGTTATAAATTATATCACAATAAATAAAGATCTTTTTTTGTTTTAAATATATTGTTTCTTCAAAACTTAAGAGAAATATATATTAGAATGAAATTATATCATGGACAAAAATAAAAATAATAAATTACAATGTAAAGTGATGTGAGAAAACAAAACTACAAAAAATGAGTTTGGCAATACAAATGCCGACGATCCTAATCAATATTAATTATAATGAATTTCAGGGGACCCGCGTGGGGCACGCATTGTTAATTTTACAATAATTAAGCTACTATTCTTATTCAATTACTAACCACGTTACTTAAACAGTCATTTTCCCATGAAAAAGTCTTACTATATATTGTGCAAAATACACCTATTTTTATAAACTTACTTCTTAAAATACAACATGAAAGTTAAATTACTTTGTAATAAATTATAAAAATATAATCTAATATAGAGATACACATATAATATCATTAATCATATGTTATAAGTATTGGTATACTTCATCTTTCAATGAATTAACTATATAACAATTAATTAAATATAAAAAGACTTCAGTTTTTTCAATATTAGTATAATAAAATTAAATATATAATGAATTTGTCTTACATGTAAACTCAAACATCATAAATACTAATTTACTAACCTCGACTTTTGAAAATTAATTTTATGTATCATTGACTCAGCCGATCTTATGTCAAAGTGTAGAGTGATTTAAGATAATCTTTTATGAAATGTTGACTTGTGGTTAACCTTTGAGACTCTCCCATGCGTTGGTTTCCAACATAACCACGTGGGGGCCAGTTCAATATTAATGTATTTGTTATGGGGACTTGGTATTCGATTCATTTTAGGGAAAGGTTATCTACGTTACCTTATCCTTATACGATCTTCATACGTTAAGTTTTAAAAATTTGTTTCCATTTTTATTATATATACTAGCATAAACATGTGTGTATATGTATTGTTTAAATAATGTAGTATTAAATAATGGATAAATAATTATAACTTCATTAATGCATATATTTTGATTTCAACAAAATTTCTTATTATAGTTAATATGATGCAATATTGAAGTATAGAACTGTGGGAATGGATACACGTAACTCGATCCAAAAAGAAATTCATCTTCCCGTATTTTATTTATATGGATATCCGTTTAAAAGATACTCGTTGGAAATTATTTTAAAACGTGGACCCGCCAATACCTCGTATTTAAAAAAAAATATTTTATAAATTATTAAATAAAAATTTAAATAAAATTACAAAAAATATATAATATAAATTATATAATTAAAATTAATTTTAACTTAATTAACAATAAAATATAAGTTAATTTTAATTTTAATTAATTTAACTTATAAAATATAAAATTTTTTATTTTCATTTTTTCGGGTAGTGTAAGACCTATGAAAAATATTTATAATTTTATTACTAGTAGTAATAAATTTGTCTTTATGAATATAATTAATAAGTTTATGTAAAAATAAAATGTGGAAAGCTAAATAAGAAATTTTGGTAGCTTAAATGATAGAAAGTTGTGGTGATTTCAAGAACATGGGTTCAAACTCTTTTCTACCTTTTTGTTAAAAGAAAAAAGAAAAAGAAAACAAATGGACAAAGAAGGTGATGGAAATGATAAAATATATATATATATATATATATATATAGATATAATAAAAAAAAACCCCAATAGTACCCAGAAAATATGGGCCTATAAACACCAAATATTAGGGATTGTGGTATGATGGGATGAGTGTCTATGGTGCGATTGTTGTATGATGTTATTATATGATGTTTGTTGAGTGTATCAAAGTAATTATGCATGTTTTATAAATGATTTGTTGCATGTTAGCTCACCCTATTTGTTTGTGTTTGTGTTTGAGAGAAAAATAATTAACGCCGTTTGTATGGATTTAACGGAAGGGATTTCATTGATGCAAATTTTATTAAGTGAGGACGTAATTGACGCATTTTTTAACGGATGGACTAATTTACATTTTCGAGCGAAACCTGGGACAATAGGGTATAAGCCTTATTTTTTAGTTTAGTTTGTGTATAGTAATATTTGTTTGATTTGATAGCGATAAAATAGAGATATGAGTAATATGATTTTCGTGTTTTTATCTAGGATAAAATTATTTGATGTATAGATTAAGCAGATTTTATTTTAAGATAGTTTGTATTTAGTGTTTATTTTTATTTCGTAATATTGTAAGTGTTATGCACGCTATTTGAAAAGCCCTTCATATGCAATGAATATCAAGACTCAATTTTAGGAAAATATCAGAGTGTGTATATTGTGAGATTTTACATCCGTGGTATCAGAGCTGTATGCTTGAGTACGCAAGAGATAGAAAAAGAGAGAGAGAGAGAAGAGAGTCAAACACCGTGAGAGAAAAAGTGAGTGCTTGATTTTTTGTTTTTGGAGAAAAGAGGATGACAAGGTATTCAATGAATGACGTGTGCCACAATTGTCGAAAAAACTAATTACGACAATTGGTCCTTTGTCAGATTGAAGGTTCTTCTTGGATCCCAAGATGTATGGGACATAGTGGAGGAGGGTACAATGAACCCAGTGATGATGAGCATTCAGACAGTGAACTCAGATTGCTGCATTGAAAAAGACACGAGTGAAAGACAGGATCGGACTTTGTACTTTCTAGTATAATGCAAGTGGTATGAATCTGGATTCGAGAAAATAGCTATGCAAGTCAGAAAAGAAGCATGGGAAATTTGAAGATGGCATACAAAGGAGATACCCATGAAGCAGGTTCAAGTACAAGCTTTAGAAGAGAGTTTGAACATATGGACGATGGATGAAATGAGGGAGTTTGTCGCGTTTATAACTCGAGTGCAGAAGATTGGCCAACCAACTCGATGAACAAGAAAGAGTTCCTCCTAACCGGGTTGCGGAAAAGATCTTGAGAAATGTGACGAATGATTTTGGAAGTATCTGGGTTCACTATTAAGAGACAAAGAGATTTGTCAACTCTCACTGTGGAGGAGTAGCTGTGGGTCATTAAAAGCCCACGAATTGAGGAAGAAAAAGAAAAAGAGGGAACCCGACGATCAAGCACTACAATACAGATTTGAACTCGAATAAATCTCAGATTACTAGAGTCGAGGTCCTGGACGTAGATGGCGAGGGAGGAGGACGAGCTGGAGTGGCTCGAGGTAATTTTGAGAATGATAGTGAAGAGCAAATCGGTCAAGCAGAATTGCATGACGTTCGAGGACAAGGGAAAAGCGAGAGAATCGTCAGGAAGTTGAATGTTTTAATTTGGCAAAATGGCCACTATGCAAACTGAGTGTAGATCAAGACAAGTGCTACAATTGTGGAAGGTCAGGCCAATTGCAAAGTATTCAAGCCGCAAGACAAAGGGGGAGACGAATCTCTTACTGAAGTTGTATGAAGAAAGTTGGAACCTGTTGACTGGAAAGAGCTCGGATGAATGGACATGGAGACCAATCGCTCAAATAATGGATGAAGTGATCTGGTAAAGGAGTGTGAAGGACAAATCTGGAAAAGGAACTCAAACAAAAAGATGAAGAGTATTCAGTGGATAAGAAGACTTCTGATGAAGCATAAGAACAAGGGTTGAGCTTGAGGAGCTGAAGAAGGCGGACTCTTGAAAAGGAAATGAAAGCTCATAGCGTCATTGAACCAGATTAAAAAATATGGAAGAAGAGATGAAGAAAAGAGATAAGGCTGATGAGGATTTCTTACCAACTCGGTTATGGTATTAGATAACTGGGGCAACAATATATGTGTGGAAACAGAGAACTTTTTTTATAAACTCACCAAGGTGGAGGCAAATTTATGTCTTTGGAGATGTACTCCAAAGGTGTCTGAAAGGGCGTGGAACAACTGACATATGCAAGGAAGAATGGGACGAAGTTAGAGAGATTAGGATATGTTGTACGAACATTTTAACATAATCTACGAAACGAATCTAGCTAGCTCCTTTGAATTCAAAGCATGAACCCAATGAATTTTACTACACTAAAACCAAATGGAGGGAGAATTTGCATGTAATCTATTAACAAAGAAAAAAAGAAAAATACACCACAACACTTTTGTAAATAAAAAAAAATATTATTTACTTGATAATTTCATAACATATTTAAAAAATATTATTTAACCTTGAGGGGGAGATTGTTGGAATTCAAAGTATGAGTTTATTTACTCAATTAGATAGAAATAAAAGAAATAGATATTTATTAAAGATGAAAGACTCACTTAATCACATGTCTACCAGGTTTTGGGTAAGATGGTGTATAATCCCTTATATGGTTGGACTATATCTTCATTGGTTTGTGCTCGCTCAGAACCTTCCTCAATAAGACCCAACATTAAAAATTTAATAGTCTTTTTTAAAATATTATTAAATAACAGACTAAATAATAATTTTTAAATTGCGGTTCGAAAAACCAAACAAACGTAAAAAATACTTTTTAATATTTATGATTGGTTCAACGACTTATAAATAATGTTTTAAATTTTCCATTAGCAAAAACCATATTTCCCAATCGAATTCAAAAGGAATGCCTGCGGGTATTGTGAAAGATTGTAACAAGAAATGTTCCACAAAGTATTGGAGTTGCTTCCAAATCTATGGATCAAGTCTGATTTTCTAGACTAAAGAAGTGTTCCTGTCTGGTTGGAAGTCTCAGTATAAGATTTCATATTGAGACTACATTTCCAGTATTCTTTTTCGCGCAAATGATAGGAAACTAATAAATTTTTTTGTTTATTTCAAGTCACGTGTAGCGAGGGTGGATGAAACACGTATTAAAAAACCAAAAATTATTATAAATATAATTACTTAGCATAATTTTTTATATAATAAAATACGCATCAATACATGCGGGAAATGTTTTCTAAAAACAGGCATAAGGGTAGAGAGATGTGTTGGGAGAAATAGGAAGGGGCACACAAACAATTGTAAGTATTTTTTAAATTAATTATTTCAGGAAAAAAATTATAAGTTATATTTTTGACAAATAATTTTATATAAAAATATTTGCAGATTTTCATGCCAAAAAAAATACACGTATCAAAAGCCTAAATATTTCCTACCAAATATATTTTGTATTATAATCCAAATGAATATGCTAGAAAATTTTCAAAGAGAAATATGCAAGAATTTTTTCTAAAAATGTTTTATAAATAAATTTGAAGGTAATGAGCATCTTTCTAATATTAACATGGTTGGTAAAATACTAATCAAAAAATCTAATTGAATATTTTTTTTTCAAAAAAAAAACTCAATTGAAAAAGAAAGGAGATTTACTTGAAATATTTTAACAAAAAATTGGGAAAAAATTACTAATTAAGTCTATCTATTTTAAAAAATTTATATAAACACATTTTTGTTTTAAATTGTTTTTCAATAGTATGATTAATTGGTTTTTAAATTTTGTTATGATTTTACAATAATATAAAGAGGGTTGTTGATGGTGGTGGTGTTGAGGTGACTTATTTGAAGGTTCGACTTGTCTCATTTTTGGATAAGGCATCCATCATTGATGGTTATTCTCATAATTACTTTGACAAACTTGATTTCTTATATAATTGACTTCTTCGTAATAGATGGTTGAGTTATCAGCTTGTTTTAAGCTAACAACACATCATAACTTTGAAGCTCCAATACACCTTTTTTTTTAACTTGAGCTCTTTCATTTTGCGCTTCAAAATCATTAAAGGTTATATTCCATCTCAACTCCTTAGTGTCGTTAGGTGTCTTTGATCGACCATACCTCCAATTAAGGCATCTAACATCAACTTGGTTTACACTACCAATCCTCCCAAAAAGATATTATTTGTGTTGATTCATCAAATCCATGGAATAGCAGTTTTCTAAGTAATCCTTTAAAGCATATCCATGTTTGACTCAATGATTTATCATACTCTGGAAAATGAAGAAATCTCCTATTTTCCTTTATTAACCTTTGATTAAGGGAAGAATTTGTGTAGAATTTTTTTAACAACTTCATCTAGTGTAGAAATTTTGTAACAACCCAAGCCATATCTACCTCTTCTTCATCATCTGATAATTGTATATGAGATAAATCTGATACACATTCTACTTCTTGTGTTGAGCTTCTTGTGCTTCTTTAAAAAGTCTCCTTTATATATTGTTATTCTCCTAATTGTTCATTCAATTTCAAGATCATAAATAATTGATTGAATCGAAATTCCTAGCTCTTAAATAAAGCAAGGAAACAACTAAAAGGGACAATTTAATAGTTAAAGGTTAATTTATAAGGATAATTTAAACTATATAAAAATATAGAAATAAAATAGTTCATATAACAATTAGGAACAATTAAACAAAATTGGTAATAAACCCATTGGCTAAAGAGAAAAACGCTATCCTCAATACTGGACAGGTACCCACCCAATTGTACAAGTAATAAAGTGGAAAATTCAGATATCATTTTCCTAAGAAAATCGTATTAGTTAAACTGTGATTATTTATTGATTTTTAAAACTAAAGAACTTTGATATATGAAAAGAATTGATTTATAAATAGAGAATCTAAGAAAGAAATTAATATTTATGAAGTAAAATATGCGGTAATACTTCACTAGAGTTTGCATTTTATGATAGCTATTCAAGGTGAAAACACTAAACAATATCTTTCCAATTTTACTCTAACAAAGGGAACACGTCCCATAATATTTATAGACAAGTCTAAACTTTACTAAGAAAAAGACCGAATTCCTTAGATATGGTTACCAAAAGTTTGTATTAAATTCATATGTTTCTAATGACTAATTGATTTAAAACTAGATATCTAGAGGCAAAATCTATTAGTTGTTCTATCCCATCAAGGTTTTAAATTATTTTTCAATAATTAGATATAAATAAATAACCAATCAATAATCATGTAATTAAGAACAATAATAAAAACACAAGAGTAATGGAAAAGAAATATATTAAATAGTAGAAATCACAAAGAATAAAGATACATTATGTCCAACCATAATATATAAAGGAGTTAATTACTCTTAAACATTCTGAACACTGGAATAGAGATAAATAATGAAAAAAATGATGATTATGAGTAACTATAGTATCCTGAATGTGCCTATGTTGTCTTTCTTTTAAGGGTAGTTTCCTAATCTCCTAACAGTGAATCAAAACAAGTCGCATGACATAGAGTCTCATCAGCCTATCTAAATGATTACATGTTTACACAATGCATAATATCTACAAAGCCCGGAGGGATTAACTCAACTGTATTCACCATTCTCCATCAGCTTCATAGCATCCTCAGTTAGCTGGTCAAATACAACCTTAGTCTCAGCAGACATTTTTGCCTTTCTGTCACTGTTACCTTTTAGCCTTCTCAAGGCTTGCAAAACCTATTGGAAGAATATCGGTTAATACTGCCCAACTAATGAACCTCAAAAAACTCTTAACGAAGTAGATATATGATATATAATTCCAGCCTAGTCAAGTATAAAGATTTACAAGATATAAAGAGAACATGTAAATGAACATGATATAAAATTAATAATTGCAGTTAGATACAAGCCAAATATAACTTTAAATATTGTTTCTTATATTTTTATCTTTATGAACACCATTAATCCTTTATTTTGAAAAAATGGCAATTAACAGGCTTTCTCTGATAACGGTTTAGGGTTGCCATACTCAACTCAAGTTAAAAGTAAATTTGCATACGCAACTATGGAGTCAACAGCAGATTCGGGTTCTCTTATTTTCTGTATTTATTTGTTCCAACTTGAAAAGCACAATGTCAAAATTACACATTCCTTACACGTTCAGATTTGAGAGTAAAATATTTTTAACTGGATAATATTTTTTAAGGATATGAACTACCCTTAGCAAGAAATTCCACAACTCCTTGGCCACATAAAAAACCAATGATTGCCTAAACAAATGGATGATCTACAACTACTCTGGAGTGAATTGGAAAATAAATATTGTATTTTACAATGATACTTCAGTAGAACAAAGAAATAAAAAATCAGAAAATTAAGAATGATAAAATACATACATACCGTTTCCCCAAGTTCAAGAACATTTGCAATCCGCCTCTTCATGACGGCAATATCTTTAGAAGAAAGGTCCGGCGGCACTCCGGGACAGGGACGGAAGCAGCTGGGACGAAGCGACACCTTCAACGCCTCCCTAAGTTGCTGGGCCGGAACGGACGGAACACGATGCCGTGTTCGCTTCGACCGGTCGACGTCGGACCTGCGGCGCCCCTGAAACGGAACGGGCTGGAGGCGTTCGATCTCTCCGACACAGCCTTCGACAGTGAACGGCGGCACTCCGGCAAGGACTCGGTCTCTCTCTCTGTTCGCTGGTGAACCCTTTCTCCAACTCTCTCGTCTAGGTCACACAAGTGGGTTTCTGTTGTTCGCGCTTCTCTGTCTACGAAGGTCGAATACCATTTGAAATTTGAAACGCACAAACGCAAGCTGCCCGTGCCCGTCCTCGCCACGTCAAATTTGAAGCAGGTTTGATCAGATTTTCTCAGAACGCAGCAGCTTTTTTCGTTGTAAACGTGGCCCTCTCATTCGCTGACACGTGGGCTGTGTCGAAATGTTGTCAAAATCTGTTGTCTAAGTATCATTTTCCCAAGTTATATGGAAAGACAAAAATAGTACTTTGTTTTGATTTGAATTAAAACTGCAACCAAACATACAGATGTGTCCTAGTCAATATAAGATTTTTTTACATTGAATGTTTGAGGAACTCAAACTTTTATTATTGATGTTGCATGGAGCTGAATCAAGATAATAATGCAGTAGGTTGAAGGCATAATCGATTTTACGTCATAGAATCGATTCTGAATCCGAAATCAATTACGCTAAGCTTAGAATCTGAAACTGGAACGATTACCATTATCATTTTTATTTTATATTCATTTTAACTATAAGGGTAAAACTGGAACGATTTTATTTTTTAATTTATTCATTACTTAAAAACATTCTTTTTCTCATATTTGCTTAAACTTTGCAAAACATTAAAGTTGTACAGAATTTTAAATTTGAATGAAAACAAAACAAAAGTTCATTTTGAATAGACTATGACAAAGTGTTTTTTAATTGATTTTTATTTGTAAACAAACATAAACTTGCTTGTATTATATTAAAACATCTAAACAAATATTCACCGTTATTTTATGTTAGAGAAATTTTTTAAGAGCTTTTAATTAAGTATAAATAAATATGTAAGACGGACAGACAAATTGATCGGACTAAAATTCATACTAGGAATTACAGGCAAAATATTTACCTGCCCAATATTTTAATTCTCTAATTTTAAATCATATATTTTTATCATGCTTATATAAAAAAACATGGAAAAAAAAATAATCACTACATCATATATATAGGAATCTGAAATTCTGACGTAGGGAGAAGGCATAGTGAATAATGTTACAGCATCATAACTGAAAAAGTCTCTACAGCATGCATTGGATGAAAATTATGCAAGGAACAGTTATTCATATAAAGACGACAACGTTTCATTCGTCGTCCCCTTATTAATTTCAAAGATTGAAGGAGAAGCGTTCACTGTCTCACTCCGATTCTACCAATAAGGCGCAAAAAGAAGCCATGGACATCGACGATACACTATTGGACGAGAAAGCAAGAAGAACGAGAGATCTGCTCGCCAGTTTCTACTCTCCAATCCCTTCAGCGTCCTCCAACAATCCTTTTTCCAAACACATCTCACCCGATGACATCAATTCCTCTTCCTTCCAACCTGATCAGTACATGAAAATCATGGTACATGTAGTTATTCTTTTCTGTTTTTCGAGATTGAATGACATTATACTCTCGTTTACGCTGACGAATGTGACTGTGATCTGTTGACATTAAAACAATCGCTTTGAAGGCGCGAAAGAGCAATTTGGAAGGTCTACTCCAGAAGCACGTTGAAATGGTAGCTGAAATAAAGAATCTAGATACTGACTTGCAAATGCTCGTCTACGAGAATTATAATAAGTTCATCTGCGCTACAGATACTATAAAGAGGTACTGTCTTTTTTATACTTTATTATGATGTTACTTTTCTGTTAAATTTTGCTACTTCACATGCAATTTCCATCGTTACACTGTAATGTGA
Organism: Vigna umbellata; assembly: GCF_018835915.1. The sequence continues at coordinate 32,607 of NW_025903850.1, forward strand.
AAAATTCTCCTATTTTCTCACGTTCATCTTGCTATATATATGTGTGCGTGTGATTTTTTTTTAACGTACGATTTACTTTGGAGAAAAGAAGATCAGAGTAGTTTTTTTTTTCATACAGGATGAAGAGTAATATTTTAGGGATGGAGGAAAATATGGAACAGCTTCTTGAGAAGGTAAGCATTTACTTATTTATTAAGAGATTGATAGATCGAATATAAAACTAGAAGAGTTTGAGTTTCTTTTATATTTTTAGTAGGGAACTTTTTTAATCCGTTTTGAGATTTATTGTTTTCACTTTTCACTCCTCGAACTTTCTTGCTGTAAAGAAAAAAAAGATGCGCAAAAGTTCATGAGTATTCCACGTTTTTTCCCGGTGCAGATAATGTCTGTACAATCAAGGAGTGATAGCGTTAACACTTCTCTGTGCGAAAATAGGGAGCATATAGAGAAAATGCATCGGACATGCAATCTTCTTCGTAAAGTTCAGGTATCAAAGCAATGACTCTGCCTCACAAAGTTTTTGATGGAATTCATATATTTTTTCCTTACTCGCGAAGGTTATGTTTTATACCATTTTCATCGTTGTGGATGAGCAGTTCATATATGACCTACCTGATAGATTAGGCAAGTGCATCAAGTCCGAGGCCTATGCAGACGCGGTCAGGTTCTACACCGGTTCAATGCCAATTTTTAAGGTCCTGTTTGGCTGATATTATTAATGATTCAACCCGTTTGGCTGCTTCTACGGTTTTATATACCTTTACCTCACAATCGGACAGATTATTTTCCTATAATGTAAAAGTTAAGCCTCAGATGAGATATTTTCTTTTCCTTTTTCCCTCTTTACTAGGCCTATGGAGATTCATCATTCCAAGATTGTAAGCGAGCATCTGAAGAAGCAATAGCTATCATAGTAAAAAATTTGCAGGTATAGTTCTTTTACATTTTTATACATTTTATCTTCAGCTTGGTACATGCCCATTGTAAGATAGAATTTGAGTATGAAACTTATGATAAAATTGGGTTCGATTAGACTAGATTAGCTTGTTCTATCCTTCCTTTCTAAACCAATCTTCTAAACATGATCTAAGAGCTTAAGGAGTGCAGTGAACTCGAAGTCTCTAATAGTATGCTTAGTAGAATAAACAACTGATGGTATATGTTTTTGAGAAGTTTTTCTTCATAATTTGACATTTTTTTTCTCTAACCAGGGAAAAGTATTTTCAGATTCTGAATCAATGCAAGTGAGAGCCGAGGCTGCAGTTCTCTTGAAACAGTTGAATTTTCCTGTCTGTACTAATCTCTTTTCCTTGAAACAACATTTTGTACCGTGTTAACTGTTGAGGTTTTGTTTATTTTTTAATATTTGCAATAAATGGGGAAAATTATATTCTTGTGCAAAAATCCATTTTCTCTTGCATTTTGTAAGAGTTGCAGGGATCGATAAGTTTTCAGTTTATTAACAGGTGGACTATTTGAAGACAAAGCTACTAGAGAAGTTGGAGCTTTCGCTTACAGACGTGCAGATTATCCCTGAAGTAATAAAGAATGAGTATCCCTCTGTTCACGAGGTAAGCAGTTCAGAGTATTATCCTTTGTCTAATGCACTTTTCTTCAAAATCTTCATGTTTTTATTTGCTATACTGTTGCTATCTTTGTTTAAGATTTTGTTCAAATGCCACGTTGTGTGCGGCTCTTGTATGTAGCTCTTATCAAATGGTCATTGTTTAGGTCATCCGTCCCCTTGGTGACAACACACAAACAACATTAAGATTATTTGTCTTAGAAAAGCGTCTATGGTAAGATATGGTTTGGTGAAGCGATACGGGGATGAGATAGTTATGTTGGGTATTAAATTCTTGTAGAATATATATAATTTCTCACAATATTTGGGAATATAGGTGAGTTTTGTGCAGAGAAAGGATATCAGTGGCTAACAATGATTAAGTAGTGGACATAATATCCATGATTAATGCTGTCAAAATAATTTTATAATTTTAGTATTCGCACATTGCTTAAAATGTCAGTAAATATTCTCAATATCAAGATAAAAATAAAGGTCAATGCTTTGAACTGTATTACCCAGTATTAATTCCATTACTGCTCTCTTATTCCAATTAATTGAGATACCAAATGACAATGATAAACTTCAAAAAAGTAACTAACAAGTTATTGGCTTTTGTAATAAAAACAAACTAAAACTTTTGAAGCAACAAATATTTTGAAAGGGAGTAGAGAGTATTTCTTATTATAAGATGAATTTACTACAAACTTCAAATTCATAGAATCACCCATCCTGCAATTATGTGAGACAAAGGTTTTGTCATTGTAATCCTTCTGTTAAAAAACAATTATTGGGTGAAAGGGTGTTGCTTCATGCCATGTTTTACTTTTATTTTTTCATATATGATATACCTTCGTTGGTAGTTATGGTTAGATGACTGATGAATTAAGCGTACGGTTCTGTCCCTATTTCCTAACACAGGCAGCCATTAACGAGTTCGTGGAGGCCCTTCGTGCATTTCGAGTAATATTTCCAGATTCAGAAAAGCAATTAGTTAAACTTGCTCAAGACCTGCTGACCAAGTTAGGATCTTTACGTTACAATGCAAAGTACCGTTAAATTTAATACATTACATAAAATTTTCATTATATGCAAATTAATATTTTAATTGTTATTCAGGTACTTTGTAATTGTAGAAGCGTATGTGATGACACGGATTTGTTCGGAAGATCTACTTGGCGTTCTTAGTAAGTAGTTTGATTATGTTACTACATCACTCATTTATATGTTAATGTAATTTCTTACATTAACAAAACACACTTGTTTTCATTTTTTAATTCATATTAGTTTTTTTGTAACCATCAAAGAAAACTTATTATGATTCTTGTAGGAATGATTTTGTGTAATGATAGTTGTTTTGTTAAAAAAGATAGCCAAGTTTAAAAGGGATGAATTGAACTCCCTTCGTAATTTTAAAAAATCTTTGAAATTTAGAATGAAAAGGTTTATAAACTAAATTTGATCAAAGGATTTAAGATTATCATTTTCCAGATATTTGAAATCTGCTTAATCACCAAAGTAGAAATATCAAGTTATGCTATTGTATGCGTGAATAAAAGTTACACAAAACTGATTGATTCAATTAAAATGCAGAAACAAGAAGAACCAAAAACTAAGATAATTCACTAAACAAAATTAAATTGAGTAGAGAAGAAGAATTGCATACAGGCTTTTTTATGCTAATTCACTCTTCACAGAGCTACATTTAGTTTGCCTAGCCACAATAACCAGGCTTCCATTGAACAAAAAGTTTACAAACACTTAAGAAACAAGAACACCCAAGAACATCACTCATGCACCCTACAAAATCTATTATTGACAGCAATAACACTATGTTACTGAGCTGTCAATGGAAAATTTATTCAGAAACAACTAAACACACACAAGAAACAAAAAACAAGGAATAATATTGCTTGATTACACAAATCAGTACATATCAACATAGTTTCAGGTGAGAAGAACTCAGTTTCCTTTTTCAAAATGATTAATGCTCCAAGAAACTAGTTTCTGCCTATAAATAACTCTTTCAAGATTGCAAAGAATTTTAAAATTTTTTGCTCAGAAGTTGTATCAAAAGAAGTCAGAGTAAGAGAGTTAATAAATTCAAATGGTTCATTTTAATATGTTAATTTCATTCACTAGTAAAATTAATAGATTAAAACTATGTTTTAACAAATTAAAATAGACTAGTCTAAACCTTCTGAATGCAAAATAAAAAGTTTAATATACTAAAATGTGGTTTTAATATATTAAAATCTTCTCCTCAGAACTGATCATGATTCTAAGTAATTTTAATAAATTAGAATGAATATTTAATCAATTAAAATGTTACCTTTCAAATAGATAAGAACACTTTAGTATATTAAAATAATATCTTTAATCAATTAAATTCTTCTTATTACCAAATTAAGATCAAAAGTACTTTCAAGTGACTTTCTAAATTCATTTATCAGATTAAATCATACAAATGAAACTCAGCGAAGATATGCTCTGATCTAAGCAACTACTACTAATGAAAATACATTTTCTAAACATCCAAGTCTTTACTCTTCAATCTTCAAAAGACAAGATAAATTCTCTAAACATCCAAGTCTTTAGTCTTCAATCTTCAATACAAGATATGTTTTGACAAGGTTAGATTAATCAAATCTTCACATCTTCATCAAAGTGTGTACAGTAAAGCAGGAACCTCAATAATGTCAACATGTTTAACATCAACGTATGCAATGCGTTTTTTCTATTCTATTTGATGATTTATTGCAACAGAGTGCACACTCAATGATATCTTGTATAATGCGTTAGACTTTAAGGAAAACCTCGTCATGATCTCCATTTATTGCAGCTGGATAGACATTTGCTAAATCAAGTTAATTAAAAGAGATATCTTCTATAATATCATGCTTTTATAACGCTATAATTGTGTTCTCAAGAAATATTTTCAAAGCTAACATTAATGTAAACAGTTTTTGGATCTGATTTTGTTGTTTTCAAATGTGTAATTTCACTTGGGAACAGGAGTTATCTGGAATGACGTGCTCCGATTGGTTGAAGTCTTAGAGGATATATCTCTCTCAAATAATTCCCTCGAGGTCATCTATCAATGTTATTAGCTCCACTTTGACTTTAATCAATAAATTTTGCTTTTCAACTCAGCATTCTCCTTTTCTTTTCACAATGCAATCCCAATGAAAGTTCCAGTTCAAAAAAGGATATTCATCCAAAACATTTCCAGGCTACCAAGAATGCTGTCAAGCTGTATATTAGAAGTGCATTTTTTCATCTAATGCAAGACATCTCAGGTTAGTTCATAGGAAACATCTGATTTTTAATTTAAGCGAAAAAGTTGAAATGTTTACATTGTCACACTATGGGTGAAAGGAGACATAAAATCCTTAGACTCTCTGTGTTAATGATCATAAGCACAAAATGGACAATATTACGTTGTCAGGGTTTCTAGTCTTATAAAGTTTGAAGTTTAATATTGGCTGATTTGATTTCGCCACAAAAATAGTTAACAAACAATGTGTAATAGCCATTCTCTGAGTTAGCTTCTGTTTGGTAGATCACCTCTTAAAAGTGCTGAAACGGGGCGGAGCAGAGGAGTACTCATTGGAAGTTGCCTTAGATGCTAGCATCAAAGCAGTTTACGACGGAGGCAGGAACGTTTTGCTGGTAAACACATTGATGTACCTAGACACGTAGAAACAAGATCATATTTATGCATGTATAAACACATAATATCATTGTTAAAAAAACTCAGATTATTTGTGTTTTGTGTTGTTTAATATATGTTTAATCTTTCCCTCGATTATTTCAGGATATCCACAAAATTCTAGATGACAACTTAGAGATTGTAGATAAACTAAGAGAGTTAATAATTGATTGGGTTCAACAAGGATATCAAAATTTTTTTAGGGAACTTGAGGTTCAGTTCCTTTCGTTTTTAGTAAGAAACAATTCTTCAGCTACTCAAAGTCATGGTTTGGAGGGAGCTCAAGGTGACAAAGCCTTTCCTCGCCTTGCTCTGGTGTTGGCCCAACTGTCTGCTTTTATTGGACAAACTGCCATACCAAAAATCACCGAGGCAAGGTTTCACTTGATTGCCTTGTATTTGATATTTAATTCCTTGAAATGGAATAATTATTTGGTTAAATTTCCTTTCATTGTTTTGTAATGTATGCCTGAAAAATTGCCTTGCGATGTTCAGGATTTAGCAGCTTCCTTTTGTCGTGGAAGTGCTGGAGGTTATGACTATGTACTGTCCTTTGTTCCTGGAGTGATCTCTCAAAAATTTAGGGCAGCTGGTGAAAAGTTCTTGCAGCTGGTATATTTTAAACTCCATAATTTGTTGCAAAATAACAGCAACTTCACACCCTTCCTCGTTCTTACTCCTCCATTGCTTAATAACATATAGTTATATCAAAGCCTGTTCTTTATTTTGAATCTTGGTTTCCGCAAAATGTTCTGCCCGACAATATTTTTCTTTCCAAAGAAAGAGGATATTCAATATGGATATCCGCGTATAGCTTTGGCCAGTATTATGATAAGTACCAAGAACTAATTCATTTTTAAAACTAGTTATTTGAAGGAAAACTAAACACTCAAATATATATGGCGTTTTTCTTACAATGAAAAGGAAAAGTTACCGGAAACCTAAATGTTAAGTCAGCAACACTTCCAAATGCCATACGAATGAGATAACCATGGTAAAAGAAAACTTTAGAGGAAGGAAGACGGAACCCACCAACACACCCTCTCCTTACTATTTCCCTGCCTCGAGTATCAGTTCCAACTCCACACAAAATCATGCAAGTTAGTTATTTTCTCACTGAAGCTCTTCCTCCTTTCTGCAGAAACAACACGTTAGCAGATGGCATAACAGAAACCCTGGTCATTACTTTCCTACCCTGTTTCATTTGACCTCATTTTGTAAAATAATTCAAACAACGAAACGTAGTATCATTCTATTCTTTTCAAACAAATCAGGACATAGCTCTAGGGATTTCGCGTCTAAGTGAACAAATAAGTTGCCTAACTTTATTCATGTTTCTGTGTTGTGTCACTCTTTCTTGATTGCTTTTGTTTTAAGCTCAAGGGGAATCCATATCTGATACTCTTGTTGCTGTATGTACCTTAAATATTTTTACCCTTATACCTCTTCCTTTTTCTTAATAGAGTCTCCTCTATTAAAATAGCAATGTACAAGTTTAGTAGCCTTTACAGATTCTTTATTTTATTCTTTTTAGTACATAAATATGAGAACTCAGAGAATATCACTTCTCCTGAAGAAGAGGTTTGCCACACCCAATTGGGTTAAGGTACGTATGTTCTGCCTTTTGTTTCAAAAATAAAAATACCAATTTTATCTTTGAAAGAATTTGAAAATGAAGTCGTTGCTTTGCTTTGTTTGCACAGCACAAGGAACCGAGAGAAGTTCATATGTGTGTTGATTTATTTCTACAAGAGGTGGGTACTTTCAAATCAAATGCTGTTTTTCTTTTGTCTTTTCCGTCTTTTAAGTTGTTCTGATTTGTTTGAGGATTGTACTCGAATAGTGATTTTTAAAAATTTTTTTATTAGTGTTTAATACTTACATTTTTTTATCTTGATGTTACAGCTCAAAATTACAGGTAATGAAGTGAAGCAGATTTTGCCTCAAGATTTGACGAAGCACCGAAGAGCTGATAGTAACGGGAGCTCTGCTTCATCAAGAAGCAACTCTTTCCGGGAGGAGAAGGAGAAGTTGAGTCGCTCTAATATTCAGAAGGGAAGGAGCCAACAGCTTTTGGAAACACACCTAGCCAAGCTGTTTAAACAAAAGGTTGAAATTTTCACAAAAGTAGAATATACACAGGTATTTAACAACCATCATGCTAGTGATGCAAAATTTAAATAATTCCTTCATGATTCAAAAATGTCAATATATGAGTTTCAATTTGTAAAAATAGATATAATTTAGTATTATTTATTAAAAAATTGATGTAATTTAATTTTTTATATTAAATTTCTTTAAAAATATCAAAGGGTTTTCATCAAAATTGATAGCAAGATTACATTAATTATATTAACAAAACTAACCATCCTCTTCAATTTTGATGAAAAATATTTGATTCATTTTAAAAAATTCAACAGAAATAATTAAATTACATTAATATTTCACAAATTATACCAAATTAAATCGATTTTCACAAATCAAAACTAAAAAAAATTAAAGAACCAATTTAATATTTTTAGATGAAAATAAAAATCAAATAGGTGATTAAATATTCAAATAATTGGTTGCAAACAACTTTTAATCAATATTTGCTTGCAAACTGCAGGAATCAGTGGTTATGACCATTGTTAAATTGTGCCTTAAAAGTTTACAAGAATATGCTAGGCTCCAGACTTTTAACCGGAGTGGATTTCAGCAAATTCAATTGGATATTCAGTTCTTGAGGACTCCATTGAAAGAAATAGTTGAAGATGAGGCTGCAATGGACTTCTTGCTTGATGAGGTTGGAGAAAATAGTGGTTCACCTACTTTCTTTTCATTTCATTATTTATTTGTTATTTTATTTTACTGTATTTGTGAACAGGTGATTGTTGCCGCTGTAGAGCGATGCCTTGATCCAATTCCTTTGGAGCTCCCCATATTGGATAGACTTATACAGGCAAAACTGGCACAACATAAGGAATTCGATTTAATCTCTCCATAGTCATTTTGTTAACCAGGACACCAAGTTTTCCCATCATTCTTTTTTGATAAATTTAATATTCAACCAGTTATTCTACTATGAATTTAATATTTAATTAGTATTAGCTTTGTATTGAAAAAGTAAATGTTTATTTTATGTAATTAAATATAAAAATTAAACGTGAGTTTTGTTTGACAGGATACCTTATTCATGATAAACTATAACATGAAAAAGAAAACTATTGAAACTACTTGGGTTTGTTGGATCTAACATGAAAAAGAAAAGTTGTTTACTCATTCTTATTTTTTATATGAAAATTTATTAAATAACAATTAATTTGGGATGAAATATAGTTAATCATGACTAAGTTAAACATTGTTTTATAAACAGATAAAAAAATTTCTTATTGACTAAAAATTATTAGTATCTAAAATATTTTCTATTATTAATAAATTTATAATTAATTTATGAATTAAAAGTTAAATTGATTTCTAATTTATTAATAATATAAATAAATTTAAATACTATTTTTTAAATTTATATTATAATGTTTAATTTAGACATGATTTGTTTTTTTTTCTAAATTAATTTTTATTTAATTATTTTCTTCTAATGATCGGTAAATAAATTACATTTTTAACTAATTATAAATTATCTTAAATATATTTTTGTAAAATAATTATTAAAAGAAAATAGTATCTATATATGTGAGTTTATCATTAGATAAAATATTATTGTTTTCTTTAATATTAATGTACTCTGACTATATTCATCCTTAGATATATACCATACATAATATATAATATGTAAGGTTTAATATTATCACGTGTAATACATTTAAGGTCTACATATAATATAATGATAAAATTTATATATAATAGATTAAACATCTATAATAAATATAGTATATGAAAATGTTTTAAGGAGTAATTTACACACATATAAAAATAATTAAGCATTATATAAATTTTTGTACTCATCATGTTATTTTATATCTGTGTATGTAATGATTTTGACATGTAAATTTAAAATACATGATTATTAATTAAAATATTAAAAAGCAATAGCCACTATTCAATTGCCTTCCAAATAAAATATATGAATAATAATTATAATTTTAAAGTCTTATACTTTTTTTAAAATATTAAGAAAAAAATTACGAGAACAAAAATTGACTTAGTTAAATATTATAAATTTAGGAAAAACAAGGAATACATTTGAGAAAATTATATGTAATTTATATTTAAATATAATCTAGTTTTTATCATGTTATCGTTGTTTTAATTTATTAAATAGTTTTCTGAATCAACATAAATAATTCAAATATTATACGTTAAAAAAAATTAATTTAATGTAATTAAATAAAAAAATTATATCTATTTATTTATAAAGTTTAAAACAAAATATATTAAAATTTAAAGTTTAAGAAAAAACAAAAGTTATTTTCACTTTATAATTTAAAAATTAAAAATATATTTAACGTATCATTCTAATAATTTTTTAGTTCTTAATATAGTATTATAAAAAAAAGTTTATAATAACTTTTTCATTTTATGTAAAGGAACATCACACATTCCACTTATACAACTCCTATACCAGTTACTGTGTAGCCCATCGTAGCATATTCCGAAGGCTGTTCCTTTTCCCGCCAAAACTTGCCTTCTTGTTTATATAGTTTGGCGCCCAATTCTCAGACCATTGCCTAGGTATATTTTCCCGCCTCTATCTTTCTTGCTCTGTAGCAATCTTCACCAATCTTCACGACCATGACCACTAAGGATCTTGATTTCAATGCAGACATAGGTAAATATTTTTTCTTCTTCCGATCTATGTCTTCGGATTAGGGTTATTACCCTAAATTTTCTCTTGCTTCTTCCTTTTTCCCTATTCCCTGTTAAGTTTATTTCCAGCTAGGGTTTGTAGTCTCTCCCTTTCTTTTCCCACTCACACTGATTTCTTTTCCGATTCGGTTAATTCAATTGTTCTTTCTCCAGCTCTAGCGAAGGAGTTCCTTTCCAATTTCGCAGACGCCAATGGCGAAGCTAAATACCTGAATATCTTGGTGGGTTCTTTATTTTGCTCTAACTCTTATTTCTCTCAGATAACAACTATGTTAGCCCTGTTTTCTTATTTCCTTGTTTTTTGTTTCAGCAAGACGTTGCAAACCACAAAACTAAAGCAGTTCAGATTGACCTTGAGGACTTAATTAACGTAATACTCGTTTCGTTACTCTATTGTGCTTCCTATTCAAAATCCATGTTTCTGTTAATTTTTTTTCCTCTGTGGAATTTCAGTACAAGGATTTGGACGAAGAATTTCTTAGTCGTGTTACCGAGAATACTCGAAGATATATCGGAATTTTCTCCAATGCAGTTGACGAGCTCATGCCAGAGTCTACTGAGGCTTTTACGGATGATGATCATGATATATTGATGACTCAGAGAACTGATGAAGGAGGGGAAGGTGTTGACGGTTCTGACCCCCTTCAGAATATGCCTCCTGAAATCAAGCGCTACTAGTGAGATTCACCTCCGTGCTTTTCGTTGAATTTATTTAGCGATTTTGTAGTTGTAATTGCAGAAATTAGTTATATGTGATGCGACGGTCCTAATATGACCTCGTGATTGTATTCCAGCGAGCTTTATATTAAAGCATCTTCGAAAGGACGACCATTTACAATTAGGGAGGTGAAAGCTTCGAACATTGGTCAGCTTGTAAGAATCTCTGGTATTGTGACACGTTGTTCGGATGTCAAACCATTGATGAAAGTGGCTGTATACACGTGCGAGGATTGTGGATTTGAAATTTACCAGGTGATTGATAAAATGACTGCATGAACTGCACAATTTAGACACTAGATTTTATGCCGACAAAAGTAAACAAAAGAACTATTGTATGATATTTGCTTGGTACGATTTCAAAATAGTCCATTACACTTTTTCAATTTTCTTTATGTCGAAACGATTTGATTGCCTGGATGGTAAACAACAATATTTTAAGGATTGTAATTTTCTATAAAAACCATGTAAGGTTATAAAAACCGTGTAAGGTTTTTGTTACGAATTTATACTTTTTTTGTGAGTTATGGCTAGACTATTATATTTACATGCCAGTTGGTCCTTCACGTTGTTATTCTCTGCCTTCCTAAACAGGAAGTAACCGCTCGAGTCTTCATGCCCTTGTTTGAATGCCCATCAAAGCGTTGTGATACAAATCGAAGAAAGGGAAATGTTATCCTTCAACTGAGAGCTTCAAAGTTTTTGAGATTTCAGGAGGTTTGCTCTCTTCTTTAGTCATCAAAACATATGCATTTACTTTCATTTTTCATATTGTTTTATATAGTCTACACAATTGATTATTTACTTCAGAGTAAGATGGTAATAGATTTATGATATGTTTCCAGGCCAAAATTCAAGAATTAGCTGAACATGTTCCTAAAGGCCATATTCCACGATCAATGACTGTCCATTTAAGAGGAGAACTCACCAGAAAGGTTTGGTATTTCCTGCCAATTGGCTTTAAATTAGTAGTTACTTCATATGCTGTCTTGTAGCTGGAATTTAATGGCTAATTAACTGCTGCGGTTTATTAACTCATGCTTGCTGTATATTGTTAGGTGGCTCCGGGTGATGTTGTCGAATTATCTGGGATTTTTCTTCCTATACCTTACACTGGTTTTCGAGCAATGCGCGCAGGCTTAGTTGCTGACACTTACTTGGAGGCCATGTCTGTAACTCATTTCAAGAGAAAATATGAAGAGTAAGTTAGTTTTCAGATCTTAATTGATAATTACTGACACAATTTTTTCACCACCACGAAGTACTGATATTATTGTGGCTTGCTTGAACATGATGAATACCTATCTACTAATTTGGGGCGTAACAACAGTCGTTTAACAAATTTGTTTTCTCATAGATATGAACTTCGAGGAGACGAGGAAGAACAGATTGCGCGATTAGCAGAGGATGGTGACATCTATAATAAATTATCACGATCACTTGCTCCTGAAATTTTTGGACACGATGACATTAAAAAAGCACTGCTTCTTCTCCTTGTTGGTGCTCCACACCGGACCTTGAAGGATGGAATGAAGGTAAAGAACTATATAAGAATAAAACAACGAATTGGGTATAAACAAAACTACGATCTGGGTATAAGTAAAACCACGTGCTTACTTAAACTTTGTGTGATAATCACGTTGCATTAATTGGGATTAAGGAATAATATCATTGGAAAATTAAAATTGTATTAATGGTAAAATTTCAAGTATAGAATCACTGTTTTGTCCTCTCCCTTTCACTCTGTTAGCATTGGAAAATTTTCCTGTCTTGCTTTCTGTGATTGAAGCTTATTTTTCATTGTGCTTGATTTATTGTTTATGCTGTACATGCACATTTACATGTACATGAGTAAACCACTAAATATCAGTCTTCATTTAATTGCAGATTAGAGGAGATTTACATATATGTTTGATGGGTGATCCTGGTGTTGCCAAGAGTCAGCTTCTTAAACACATAATCAATGTAGCACCCAGAGGGGTGTACACCACTGGCAGAGGAAGTAGTGGAGTTGGTCTAACTGCTGCTGTTCAAAAAGATCCAGTGACAAATGAGATGGTTCTTGAAGGCGGAGCATTGGTAATGGAAGCTTCCTTTCGTAATTGCAACCAGTCCTTCCATCCCATATATTTTAGGTTGAGGAAACTAGAAAATTGTGGTCAAATACGCATATGAAATGTTGTCTGTACTTGCAAATAATAAGATGAAAATAACTCGAGCATCAAATTACTTCTTAAGCTCCTATGTTAATAGTATATGTTCTTTTAACTAGTTTCTAGATATAAGCGGATTTATGGAAGAACTTTATGGATTTCAGGTGTTAGCAGATATGGGCATATGTGCCATTGATGAATTTGACAAGATGGATGAATCAGATCGTACAGCTATTCACGAAGTTATGGAACAACAGACTGTTAGCATTGCGAAGGCTGGAATCACTACATCTCTGAATGCAAGGACTGCTGTTCTTGCTGCTGCTAATCCAGCATGGTATTATTGATTTTCACCTTATTGAATGCAGACGTAATCTTATAGATATGCACACTTGTGCTTTCAAAATCTAATTTTATCCATGTTTTATTGTGAAGGGGAAGATATGATCTCAGAAGAACTCCAGCTGAAAATATTAATCTTCCACATGCCCTTCTATCAAGGTTTGATCTTTTGTGGTTAATCCTTGATCGAGCTGATATGGATAATGATCTTGAAATGGCTAGGCATGTTGTATATGTTCACCAAAATAAGGAGTCTCCTGCTCTTGGATTCACTCCTCTTGATCCATCTGTTCTACGGTAAGTACAGAAGAAGTACTGTGATCTGATTTTAATCTTAAATGATTAGAATTTAGAACTGGGTATGGTGCATATGTTGCTCATCTTGTTGTATGTTTATTCTAACTTCTCATTTAGTTTCACATAGGTGATTGTACCAATGTTCTCTTTACTTGTAAAAGGAAACTAATACAGAATGAAATGTTATGCTTTTATGTAGTGCATACATATCAGCGGCAAGAAGACTGTCACCAAGTGTCCCCAGGGAACTGGAAGAGTATATCGCTACTGCATACTCCAGCATCCGTCAAGAGGAAGCAAGGTCCAATGCTCCACATTCCTACACTACTGTCAGAACATTACTCAGTATTCTCCGCATATCAGCTGTAAGTCTCCATCTTTTCCCAAAGAGAACAGCAAAGTTAAGCATTTAGATTAGATGGACTTTTCTTTTGGGGTTAATAACTTGTGTACATACTTGACTTGAAATTCAGTTTTTAAATTAAAACTGATTTAGGTGTTTACTAATAACTTTTAGCTTCGAAAGATCAGTTGTCACTCGGTGGGCTCTGCCTTTAAGACCACAATCTATAATATTAAGCATTATTTATAATTGTATGTGGCCTAAGTATTCCATTCTTATTTTCTGAACAGGCACTAGCAAGACTCCGTTTTTCAGAAACTGTTGCTCAAAGTGATGTGGACGAAGCACTGAGGTTAATGCAGATGTCAAAATTCTCTTTGTACTCTGATGACCGTCAAAAGTCCGGACTTGATGCCATATCTGATATTTATTCCATAGTGCGAGATGAAGCAGCTAGAGCTAACCGAGTGGATGTCAGCTATGCCCATGCACTGAACTGGATATCTAGGAAGGTTAGTACGTATTGCTAATTGTTGAATTTTGTCTATTATGAAGTATTTTAGAAGATGATTTTTGCGTCAAACTTGAGAAGAGAAGTTTGAATATTGAACTAGAGGGCTCAAAATAAAAGTTTATGGAAGAAAAGAAATAATACTGTTTGTAATTACACTAATTGTTTATTGATCCTCTCTGGAATTAATGATGGGCAATGCGAGACATGGCTATGAAATAAATATACTATCTTGTAGTATTTTGTTTAAGCCGTGAGAAGCCGGAGCAAGACCGTGTTTTTTGATGAACTACCTGCTTTGTTTCCCTCTAGATAATATATTCTGACAACATAACTTCTGACTATGAAACAGGGTTACAGCGAAGCTCAGTTGAAAGAGTGCTTGGAAGAGTATGCAGCACTAAATGTATGGCAGATACATCCTCACACCTTTGACATTAGATTTATTGATGCTTGAGGCACTTCTCTTCCCCATTAACATGATTTGAGGCAATCTGGTTTCAAGAAGCCTGGATCTAGTAGTTGGTAGACTTGGGCAATCATATTCTGTCATTTGGTTTTTATTATTTTGATTTAGGAATTTGTATTATTACAGTTTAGATTTGTATTTTTTTTACATGAGTACAGTAATTGCAAAGTTAGTACCTACTTGAAGCTGGCATAAGGTTGCTTCTTGATCCTAAAATGTAGAACAGGATAAATTTCGTATGCAATGCTTTTTTTTATTTAGTCTGACTTGGGAAAGCTATTGACTTTGCGTTGTGTGTTTGTTATTGGAAGTGTCATTGAATCGCTAAAAGAAGTTTTAATCAGAACACAGCAAAGACGTTGAGGGATGAGATATGCATAGCAAAATCTTTACACGGTCAGAAAAATATGTGTGGAAGAAAGAATATTTGTTCTGGAATTTTATTAAAAAGGTATGCTTTTACAATTTGTATTCCTTAATTTAATTATTGTATATTTCGTGTGGGGGCAAAAGCTTTGCGCTGGTCAGTATATCGTAATCGGGTTTTGTCATCCTAAGATAGCTTATGATAAAATTTCAAAATAATAATTATACATAAATGTTAAATACCAATCTAATAATATCTGTTACCATCGTTTTTAAAACATCACCATGAATATATTTAAATATTGAATAGTGTTATTATATTATTAAAATATAATAAAAGTGTCTGTTACAATATTAAAGAAAGCATTCTTATAGTATAGTATGATCTTATGAGAGTGCAACTTTTCCTATTTCTATACTTACATTTTATTCGTTATAGAGTGAGCTTGCTAATTGTTTTAGAATAGTCAAATCGTCATTTCAATACATGTTTAATGGTTGTGATATAATCTACGCTCATAAATAAAGTATTAAAAAAAATATATAAAATCGTCCTTGGGCTTTATAAAGGTCTTAAAATTTATTTATATATATCTTAAATGAATGTTAAAAACAAAAGTAATGAGTTTAAATTTGAATATACATGTTTTCTTTAAATATGAGAACTAAAATTTACATAAGTTTAAAAGCAAACAATGTCAAATTTTTTTAGATAAATCAAAGGTAAAGGAAAGGACAAAAATATATTTAACTTTTAATTATTTTTTCTTATAAAAACATTCTAAAGAATAAATATCAAAAATTATTTTAACTTATAATATATTCATTAAAAAAATTATCTAATAAAAGTTATTTAAAACAATGTCAAATTTTTTCAGATGAAAAATAAACAATTTTCATGGATTAAAACATATTTAACTTTCAATTGTTTTTTCTTTATAAAACATATCTAAAGATTAAAATATTAGAAAATGATTTAAATTTTATTATGATTTATTCAATGAAAAAAGTTTATCCAATAAAAATTAAAACGCTTGAAGAATTATAAGTTATCTTCGAATGCATGCTTTGTCTTAGCATAAGTTAGTGAAGAAGTGTATATATTTATTTTTCCAAAACAGTAGAACCCGAAGCGTGTGCAACAGGCTCGAAAACTGAACTACCATTACTAAGCCACTGAGAGAGCACGAGACTATATATAGTGTGAATTCCCGCCACGCACGAGAAACAATTCCCGCCACCGCTACCACCACCGCCGCTTTTTATGTTACCATAACCCTTCCCTCTCTGCTCTCTGCAACACTCACAACACATAGATGGGTCCTTCTCGTCGCAATAGCAATGGTCGATCACCGCTCGTCAATCAACAGCGTCAAATCACTTCGTTTTTCACCAAATCCCGTCCCCCTCTCCCACTCTGGCAAAACCAACCAAAAGCCAAACCCTAACCACGATTCAGATCCTAATCCTAGCCCCAGTTCACGACTCTCACTCCTAACCTCTCAATCCCAGCCGAACAAATCCCTTCTTGTAATCGGCGCTTCCGTTTCTCCACCCTCTGCTTCGTCTTCTCTCTATGGCCAAGAAGTCGTGGCGAAGGTTAAGGTTTATTGGCCGTTAGACAAAGCCTGGTACGAAGGTTCCATCAAATCCTTTGATAAAAACACCTCCAAGCACGTGATTCGTTACTTAGATGACGAAGAAGAATCGCTCATCCTGGCCGAGGAGAAAATCGAGTGGCTCCACGAGTCCTCTACGAAGAAACTTAAACGTTTGCGTCGCGGATTCCCCGACATCAGGAAGATGGAGATTGATGATGAAGAATTAAAAGAAGGAAGTATAAAGGAGAAAAAGAAGAAGAACATGATAATGGTAACGATGATGATGATGATTCCAATGACGAGATTGGGGGAAGAATGCTGCATCATTGGAGGATGCTGGGGATGGGGAAGAAGATACGGATTAGAGGACGAGGACGAAGAGGACGTAGCAGGAACTGCTAAAGGAAAAAAGGTTGAGGCTAAAAAGCGGAAACTAAATGCAACGGATAAACTAGAGCCTGCGAAAAAGAGCAAGAGTGGAGTGGAAGTTTGTAAAGGGAGTTTCAAGCTCTCAGTGTTGGAGCCTACTACTAATTTAGAGAGTAAGTGACTTAATCATTTGAAGGGAGATTTCGAGCATGGAAACTGTTTGAGTCTTCTTTTGATTAGATTTTGAACCTTTGCAACCTCATTTTCGTTACCTTTTTTGTACGGTGGCTGGGAGTGTGGGGCGTAAAATATGGCAATTTTCAAAATTACGGGCAAAAATTAAGAAGCACGTGCTATTTTGGTAAATCACGCATGATGAGAAAGATTTCCTGATAAAAGGAATAAAGCAAAAGGAAAAGCAATAAATCAGTCTTGTAGTTGTTTTTTTTTTCTCCAATGACTATATTTTAATCAAGCCTTTTTTTTTCTTTACTGGCGCATTTTTCGTATGTCCTTATTCTATTGATCATGTCGCTAGCCAACTGAAATGCAGAGGTCAATACAGTTTATAATGTAAGTCCTATCTT
>NW_025903851.1:0-20920 GCF_018835915.1 Vigna umbellata
GATGATAACTATGTACATTATTAGTTTCATTTTCTTATTACTTGTTATAGAAACATTTTGATATTACAACATTTGGAGTTTCGATCATTTCGATGTTAGATGAACTTGGTGACTTTGGATGTTAGAACATCATTAAGATTGATTGTTTTATGTTTTAACTATAAATACATGTTCTATGGATTAATGGATTAATGGATATTCTATACATTAATGTATGTTCTATGGATATTGATCAATGATTGCATCTTTGAGATGCACATTATGCAGGTCTGTTTGTGATTGAAAACTGTTATGCAGGTCTGTTTATGTTGTTGGTTTCGCCATAAATACAATTTTTCCGTACATTTTCCTCCAACTTACCGAAGGCTTTCGACCTCCGTTAAATACCCACGTTAGGTAATTACCGAAGGCTTTTGCCCTTCGGAAATTACCGAAGGCTTATGCCCTTCGGTAATTACCGAAGGCTTATGCCCCTCGGTAATTACCGAAGGGCCGAAGCCCTCGGTAATTGTTAACGACAAGGGATTTACCGAGGGCTTATTGGTCGTCGATAAGCCGTCTGTAAATACACTTTTCCGACGGCTTATGGCATTTTCCGAGGGCTTTTGGCCTTCGGTAATTCCCTTCTTTTTTGTAGTGCTCCATGCCTCCTAGATCAAATAAAGATATTGAAGAAACACTATAATTCATTCTAACAAAACTAGCAAACCTAAATTGATAATGTTACAAATTATCGGGAGAGTCGTTATACTGCATTCCAAAGAGCAAGGAGGACCTATGGACATCTTAGCAACTATAAAGACATGTTTTTAGAAGCTTGCACAACCACGTGCAGCCCCTGTCCTTAGAAAGCAAGGAGCACACTTTTCCACTTCTAGAATGTCAAAGATGACCTCTCTTGACTCTTAAGTGAGCCCTAAGGTGTTGGGTCTTGATTTCAAGCTCCATTAGGTGTGCTCTTATCAAACTTGGTTTATTCAAGAACAATCCTAAAAATACAAGAGAGTAATCATGAGTCTAAAATTTATTCTAAGACAAGAAAATATAAACCCAATATGAGAAGAAGATGAAAAACTTTCCTTCTAAACATTCTCCCTAAGCATGTGTTTCATCCATTCTAGGGTTAGGGGCTTATCATTCTCCCCTTCTTAGAGAGAGAGAATATGAACATAAATTATTGAAACCTTTTTTTATTGAGGTTAACTTCGTTTGAAGAAGTAACTTCTCCTTCCTCTCTTGAAGTTTTTTCCAATCTTTACTCTTGGAAGTAACCCCTAGCCTTGAATAAGCCACCCTTCCTCTCTTTAAGGTGCACTATTATACGCAGGACATTTTGACAGATAAAAAAAGCTTATTATGGTAAGTATTATGGCATTATAGTGTCGGATGACATAAAATATGTGTTTTTCCTATGACGGTGTGAAAACCTCACATAGTAGATCTGACTTATTATGTTACTTAAATAATCATTCTAATAAATTCAACTTATTATGATATGAGTTGACAATGCTAACATAATAAGTGGATTTATTATGATACATTTTCAAAAATTTTGTCATAGTAAGCGGACTTATTAATATAGTTATTATAGAGTTTGTCATAACAAGTTTAAAGAAAGTCAAATTTACCATGACAGGTCCATCTTGACCTGACATAGTAGTTATTTATTGTGACAATTAATGTAAACTCTGATATAGTAAGTCTTATATTAACAGTTAATTAGAACTATCAAAATGGGTTACAAGTTGCGAGCCAACTTAGCCTACCATAAATTTGAGTTGAGTTGGGTTTAAAAAAATGTATTTTCTTTATGCATGTCAATTTTCAACTTGACTCATTTAAACTCGACTCATCCAGATTGAACTCATTATGAGTCAGATTGGCTCACCAATCCACCTAATTTTATTTTATTATTTTATTATCTTATGAAACTCTAAGAAATACTCTCCTCACCCACCTTGCAAATATATTTCATATAATTAAATTGTCCAACAAATTCCTAAACAAATCAATTCCATATAGTTGAGTTATTCAACAAACTTTAAAACATGAAATTGTATATACATAAACCTATTCTTGACAGATTTTACGAATACTCTTCAAAAAAGGTTATACAGAATTATAAACCTTTGGGAGAGTATATGGATTTTACAAAGTGTGTTCAAACTGCCAAAGTACTCCAAACTGCCTTACTGCCTAGGTACTACAAACTGTGTTAAAAAATTTCTCAAATTCCATGCTTGAATCTGAACCCTTCGTTTACAAGCTTCTCTAAAGAGATGACAAACTTCGCCTTGGAGGAGATATCATCGAATCTGCAATTACAGAGTCATACTTAGCTTCAGTAGAAATGTAAGATATGTTTCTACAATTTTAGAGCAATATGAAGTACTTTTCAAGTCAATTGATGTCCTTGGCATCTGATGTGTTGTAACAATCCATCAGAAATTATCATAAGGATAAAATTCCTTGGTAAAAAATGGTAGACAAAGAAAGAGGCAAGAGGCTAGTGTATTTACTGCTATAGACATTTCACACCAAATTTAAGGTTAGAAGCTTACTCAGTTGGAATTTGACACTGAGGGTATCTTTTTCTTAGAAACTTTGCAAGTGTGATAGATATTGAACCTGACAACAATTATATCTTTGAAAGCCTTAAGGAAGAAATCATTCCCTGCAAGGTGTAAACAAAATGCCATCAAAACATTCATGAATCAACTGGTATGGTGCTTAGAAATGTGGCAGGTGTTAAGCTGCTAAGTTTATTGGATATGGTAGTATGTGAACCTGTTATAAGAGATGCAAAATAAAGAGCAGAAGAGAAGGAAGATAATTGAATTATATCTTATTAAGCTTCAAAATATTATGAGTAAGATGAAAAATTTTAACTTTGAGCTCTGATGTGTTATTATTCGTCTGAAAGATCAGAAGAGTGTGATAGACCCATCTACAACATCGAACACAGTTTCGTCACAGCTCGACAACTGCACCAGCCGGGAATCGAACCCGGGTCTGTACCGTGGCAGGGTACTATTCTACCACTAGACCACTGGTGCTTTTGTGTTTTCTAAGTAACAGTTTAATATATATATATATATATATATATTTAGTTTAATGCGTCTTAAATTCATATTTGAGATAATCATAAAATAAAATTGACTGATTAAAGAATAAAGAGATTAAAATTGTAATTTTTCCTCTGCATTTAGTAGGATATTTTATAAATGAGGCTTTATTGATATGTATTTTGAATAAGGTTGATAAAGTGGTGCATGTCACTTTTTGTGAAAAACTTTGCAGTGGATTTTATATTTGAGGAATGAGATTAGAATATTTTTGTTGGTAATGATAAGGTAGATACATTTAAATATATTTGACATATATTATAGGATAAAATAATTATAAAAAAGTAATTTTTTTGTAATTTTTTAAAAAAGAAAAAGTAAAAAATAAGAAAGAATAATATCAAATAAAAATAAAAAATATGGATGTATTAAAGTATTATTTTTCTTTTTTTTTTTCTAAATTTACTCTCGTCCCTTGCGTCTTTTAACTAACATGACTATTCAAATTGGTTTCAATAGCTATAAGGCAAAAGAAAAATGACTTTAGTTGCAAAAAGATTTTAAGAAATCAGAATTTGAACTTCCCATAAAAATTAATTTTTATTTTATCATTTATCCTCTAAAATAGCAGTATTTTACTTTGATACTTCCTAATATACGTTTTTATATAATTTAATTCCTGAAAGTTTAAAATTACTTTATAATCCATCTAGTTTTAGCATCTCTTAGAACTTGGAATTTTTACGAAGTAAATTACAGAAAAACATACATTCAATGATTTAATGTAACGTTTGTCTTTACGAAATTGTATATAAATATTAATAAAAAGAGTTTATATATTATTTAACAAAGAAAGCTTTTATATTATATATACATGACTAAACTTGCATTTAAGAAGAAAACACATCTGAAATATCTTACTAAAAATACAAAAAAACAAAAAGAGTGCCCTTTATCTTAATATTTTCCGTTTTGGTAATTACATTAACATTTAAATAATTAAGTAAAGATTCAAAGGAGAAAATTATTTTAGATCTAAATGTAAAAATTATATACAGGGACTAAAAAAAATCAATAATCTTTGAATTTTAAGATATTCGCTTAAAAAAAAGTTTGGAAAATGACATATTTTAGTTCTACTAAAAAACAATGTAGACAACAAAAACAGTACAAGGCAATTCTACTCGGGTTTCTCTTCGCACCAAATAGCCTGATAAAACATCCTACCAAGATAAAACTAGTTTATGTACAACCATAAAATCTTCACTAGTGTAAAAATACAGCTCACATTCAAACAAAAAATTATGCTAATTCTTCTATTTGAATCCTGCTTTTGGCTGGATTATATTCAATCAAGCCTACGTCTATTCACAAAATCTTATCATTATGAGCTACACAACATGATGATTACTACCACGAATTTTTCTGGGGGGCGTCATCAAGGCAATTCGAATGGCCAAGAACTCCACCAGAGACACTGCTGTCATGAACAAAAATAAGTATAAAATATCATATAAACCGAACAATATTTCGTCTTAATTTATATAAAATTAAAGACAACATATTGCTAGGAAAAACATCAGCCACGCATCAAGCATCTATAGTCAGATACAGTAACATCTGGGGCTGGGCTAATCTCACCAAGTGAAATCACAAAATGAATCGAATAAAGTCACTGTACTAAAAAGACTACATTCACGAAAGACAAAAAAAACACTTGAAGGTCTTGTGTAATGCTTCTATTGAAGCTTTCTTCAATCCTCTTCCAACTCTTTCCAGATTTCAACAAACTCTTACTGTTTTCTTTTCACATAAAGACTAAACAATCTTAAGAGAGACTCCGTCATCTTTTCCTCAGTACACTACTTCAGATTTCACATATCCCTGCTGATTAATAAAACACAATTCAACACCCAATCTATCATATTGCATCGACCATGTTCAACAGGAAGCAAACAAAAACGACCAATAAAGATTTAGGTGAATCACTGATTTCTCCAGTGGCCTCTCCTCACTGACATAGCATTTCAGCCATTCAGACCTTTCTTCAATTTTGTGATCATCAAGCAAGGTCATGAATAAAATCATGGGCGAACACCCAAATTCCAAAGAAAATACCTAAATATACTTTCTGAAACTGAGAAAATTTTGGGTATCCATTTCAGTAAGATATCTAAACCTTCAGTTGTACACTTCAAAGCTACAAACAACAGAACAGAACTATAAACTCAACCTCAGGAAATCACCTGATATATACATCCCTAAATAATGAAAAATAAAAACGGTTGTAAGAGGCAAAAAAGAAACCAGAATATACATGCACCTTTTGTACAAAGGACCAAATGAAGAAAAGAGGGAACACGGATAACATAACACTCCATCTAGTTTAGTCTATTTCGTTAGTTTCTAAGGCTACTCCCAGCAGTTTTCTACTTATTTGGTACTCTCATTTCTATCTGTTCTCCAATCTCTAGGAGAGACCCAGTGTCGAGGGAAGCTATCTTCTTTTTTGAGACGAATGCACATTGTTCTTACTTCTTACAAAATCACCATCCTTTGGTAGCACCTGCTGAAAGGTAGGCAAGTCATAATAGTTTCCATGTATTGACCATTACTGCTAATGCTATTACATATTCACCATCCTTCACTGGCACTCAGTGGGAAAGTGGAGGAAAGTCATCTTCATTCTTCAAATGATAAGCTTGCTCGTCAATCCTGAATCTCAAACCAACACCCCCTTTAAAGAAGATGAAAACTAGGAGTACAAACTATAATTTTAGTGCTTTAATCTCTAATGAAAGTTGCTATCATTTAACATCATAAATAATCTCAGTAGCAACAAAGTAATCAACACTGGAAGAATTATATTACCTTTTGGAATCAACTACAGACAATGAATTAGGCTTCTCCTCTGTCACCACCCCCGTGTTAGGCACAGTGCCCCTAGATGTAGAAATCCCAGAGTCTGGGTAATTGCTCATGTCAGTTCTTGAGGCTACACGAAGCTGAGGGACCACAGATCCAGATTCAAGTTTCTCAGATGAGTGAAGGAAACCGTTGGTATAATGTGA
This sequence comes from Vigna umbellata, assembly GCF_018835915.1. Next base: position 6,137 of record NW_025903851.1, read on the forward strand.
CCCCCATGTAGAAGGTTGAGGGAAATAGGTTTCAGATGATCTTGCTTTGGTGCTACCAATAGGAGAGTATCCTTCTAGAGAATATTCAAAGGTTCCTTCCGAAGACAAATTCATTTCTTGTGGAGCTAGGGCCAAGCCATTGTTACGAGTGTGTCTCTGCAGATGCCCATGAGAACCTGGTGCTTGGCCCCTTCCCCTTCCTGGAATTGGCCTATTATCCCTGTACGGACGAGAAGTCTGCAAAATTAAAAGCTTAACAATTATTAGATGATGACTAAATCACTAGAAAGTATGGGTATGCATATATTAGAGGTGTCTGTCTAGTTTTAATAACTATAAACATTAAATACCATGTTAGGAAAGTATGCGCCTGTTCCTCGAATTTTCCTTTTTTCTTCTGAAGCAAAAGTTGTCATTGGAAGTGTAGGATGATTTATGACGTAAACTTGTTGCCCAATGACACAATTTGAGTTTGCCTGAGATCGAAGACTGTGATTAATTTGTACACATTGACGAACAGTTTCCCATGGATTCCTATTTTTTGGGAACTTCGGAGATCTAGGAGGGCTAGGCACAACAGGAGAGACAGTATAACCATTACACATCTGACCATATTGTAAGTTTCCGATGTGACTGTCATAATCCCCAGTAAGGTCCAACAACGACATTGAAGCTTCAGTACCCCCAGAAACACTAGTGGTGTATCTATCACCATGAAAAAAATTATTTTCAAGGATATTAGCATATGTTGAAACAGCTGAACCATAAGATGCCATATTCTTTTCATCAGTATGTGATCTGGGAGAATTGCTCACTATACCTTCATCAATAACAGTATTTAGAGCAGGTTCACTGCTTGAAATATTACTTTCAATTCGCCCATTTGAACAATATGACAAATCATTAGCGCTTGCTATATCCAATACCCCAGATGTTGCAAAATCCCTAGAATCTTCACTAAGTTTATAACTTGCGACTGCATTTCCATCCCCAGAGGAATCAAGGAACTCCCCTGCCAAAGAGGAGTCATCTTGGATTTCCTCTCTGCTTTCATAATTATGTTGATTTCCAGGTCCTGCATCCCTTTTGGATGCTGTAGATGAGCTCAAAACTGACTTGTCTATATTCACCTGAGTGCTTCCATGCCTTTCCAGGGTGTTTGCAAAGAACCTAATAAGCTCATCTTCTATTTTATCGTCTGATAACATAAGAATCCAGCCAAGTTTACGGGCACCATACTTAAAAGCACTGCGTATTCGGAAAAAGTTCCCTGAAAGAGAAAATATAATGCAATCATCAGGAAGAGACATTGAACAAAAGCAAGGCCTCTAAAACTATTTTTTTATACTTCTTTGTGTCCATGGAAACTATATCAAACAAAGTATACATAGTCTCGTGTAGACCAAAGTATGGAGTCCCAAAAGCATGGGATGAGAAAGAGACATTGATCTTTGCTTGGCTGGGAATTCTACAAATACATTGATTAGTGATACCACCATGTTTCCCAGCACAGCAAACGAAGTTTAAGATGCAACTGAGAAAACTTATTCCAAGGCTAGAGATGCTAATCAAGTGTATGATGTACAGTAACTTCGAATGAAATTACATTATTACAATGTAATGAGGCCTAATTGTGCAAAAGATGTTGTTATGAAGGAATTTATGGAACAAGATAGGGTCTATGATTTTATTATAGAATTAAATCATGTGTTTTATCAAGTCAGAATCCAAAACATTGGAAAACCTAACCTTTAATAAAGTGGTTGCCGATATAGAAGTGAGGAAAGTCAAAGAAATCCTTAAATTCACTTTTTGAGTATTGATCAGTTCTTGTAATAGCTTTATATATTTGTAAAAACCAAGAGTGGCTCAATGTTAGGAATAAAAGAGGGAAGTAACATAATGCCGAACGGTAAGGCAAAGAGGAAGTGAGGCCGAACAGAACGAAAGGGGGAAGCGAGGCGGAACGGTCCGAACGGTAAGGCAAGGGGGAAACTAGGCCGAACGGAGTAAGAGAGGGGAAGCTAGGCCGAACGGTAAGACAAGGGGAAAGCTAGGCCGAACGGGGTAAGAGAGGAGAAGTTAGGACGAACGGTGTAAGAGAGGAGAAGTGGACAGAACGGTATCACGATAAGGCAAGGGGAAGTTAAAGGCCGAACGGTGGTTGCAAGGGAAGAGGGAGTTAAGGGCCGAACGGTGGTTGCAAGGGAAGAGGGAGTTAAGGGCCGAACGGTAGCAGGAAGGAAGGAGGGAAGTAGATGCCGAACGGTAACCAGAAGGGAGGATGGGAGTGTAGACCGAACACTAGCCAGGAGGGAAAATGAAAGGGTAGACCGAACTGTATTTAGTAGAAGCAATTTGGGTTAGCAGAAAGGTTAGGGCTTGGGAAGGCGACACTATAAATAGTCTTCCTATAACTCTATTCAGGTAGGTCATTTCATTTTGAGTATAACTCTATTCAGGTAGGTCATTTCATTTTGAGTATAGACTGAGCATATTTGCTAGTGGAGGAAGATAGGCTTCCTTGGGGGAGATTACACTTGTAATTTTCTATACTTTACATAATCAATAATAATACATACATACATACTTTCATTTTTGTTGTTCAGTGTTTGAGTGAGAAGAGAGGCTATTGTTTAGGTTTCTTGATAAAGGAACCTAACACTCAATAAAAAAGACTAAATTGTATTATTAAGCTCCGGTGTTTAAGGGTGCAAGAAGTGGCATAGGGAATATTTGTAGCTAGAAAAGACAAAAAATACTTAAGTCAGGAGTAGCAAAGTAAAAACTCATTTGTATTCATTGTAACTAGTGGAATCCTTTATGGGTTGTAAAAGAGATTGAAAATAACTCAGTATTTACTCTTGTCCTCGCTAAAAGCTTTTAGAATTGTGTATTTGAAAATTTTTTCAAGATTATCTAACACTATTCAACCCTCTTTTAGTGTATACCTGTATTTTTCAACACTTCAATAGTGAAGGTCAGCACAATGCTTTTCTACTCTTTCCTTCTTTTTTACAAGGTTTTACAATGCTCATATCATCATATTTAAATCTCCTCTCCTGAAAGTTGACTTTAAGTCTTGCGCAACCTCACAAAACAGGTTTGTAATATGAGATTTAACTGATTTATATATTATAAGTTCATCATATCTTTAGTCAATATAGATCTCTAACACACCCCCTTTAGGCAGAGGACTAGACAACTCACGAGAATAAATATTTATGGATGATCCAATACTGACCCTATAGCAAATGACATGATAGGCCCAATAAACCCAGACTCTGATCTTATCATAATAATGGATCTTAAGTCTAATTCAACATCAAAATCAGTTTTTAACTGATTTTCATCCACTTATATACTTAATTGATTATATCTCTAATCAATGTGAGATCTCTAACATCTTTGGAAGAAGAATATAGTTATCTCTCAATAAATTCAATGGTAAAGATTATCCCCTTAAAAGGATTTAAACGAAACAATCTTTAAAAAACAAGATAACATGACAAATATAGGTAAAGAACCCAACCACAACATTAAAACACAATTCAATAGTCATGGAGACTAAAAGTTAAACATTACATGCCTTTATTGACACTCCGGCCAAGATTGTTGTTTTCCTTCAATGGATCAATGATGTTAAGATGTTTCTGGGGAAATGCACGCAAATTTAAATCAGGCCCTCTTGATGGTACTGAGAATGATTCCACACAGCTTCTAATGAATTCTTCAGTCAGTAGGGTATTTCCTCCCTTTTCAGGAACCTCAGCTTCACACAGCAAGAAACCAATAAAAAACATAAAGCTGCTTGACAAAACCAAAAAGAAAAAAAAGAAAAATATGCCTACCTACTATATTAGGCAGAGAAGATTTGCTAACTGGTCCCTTCAAACTAACACAATAGTTGTCCCAATCAAATTTGCTGAAGTAGTCCAAAAATCTGTAGAGAACCTGGAAAAAGGGCAGAGTGGACAAAATTCTTACTGAAAGGACGCATCACCATCATCATCTGATGCTGATTTTCTTTTCCATAAGCAAAAGTATGATCCAAGTATATTTGATGGAGAACTTACTGCTAGAGGACCATCTAAGGATACATGAAACTGATGGAAAATATACAGAACCAAGGTTTCCAAAGCATATGTTGAAATCAGACCATGATGAGCACCCAGTACACGGCTCTCATAATAGCACCAAGCTTTAATCAGGATAATACTACGTTTGAAAAGATGATCCTTGGCAACAAGTTGATCAACCTATAAATTATAAGAACAGAATTTATATAATACCATACACCAGGAATATATGTGCTATATAATATTATAATATAAAACAAAAGGTAGAGTCAAAGTGTAGTAACACAATACTCCAGACTGCAACATGTGGATGCATATAGATTGCAATATATAATACTTGTTTCTTAAGTCTTGAGACTCAAACAAAATAAAGAAAATGGAAGAAAATATCATTATGCTATCTGAAACATTAAGCGAGGATGAATTGTATTAAAATTATTGTTGTGGCCTTCAGAGGTCAGTAATACCTTCTCAAGAAAGCATAATGTACTGAGTCCTCCTAACTGATTGAAAGAGATGTCTACAACAATATCCTGTACTATGCATTTAACAAGCTTAACCTGCAGAAAAAGAAACCCCAACATATGAACTATAAAAATATCAACACATTAAATAAAAGTAAAAATCAATTCACAAATATTAAACCAAACAAAGATGCACGTTAGGCATCATGGATGAATAAAATATTTCAATAGGTATATAAGGAATACTGAAATACAAAGGGTATGCCCACAACGAACTGTGCATCAAAATCAGCCTAGCATATCAACTTAGAAAAGTTATACAAATACACTGATTATCCATGTACGATGAGAAAACATAAATAAATCTAAAATCAACAAGAATTGCCAGGTGCTGCTCTAGATCTAGTCAAAGCTATCAAAATAAACTACCCTTGCATAGATTGAAGTAACTGTTAAGAAATGGACTTTAAGCCTAACTCAATCCTACAAAACCGGCTTATAAGGTAAGGTTTTCACTCACTTATATACTTTAAATTGGTTTTATCTTTAGTCGATGTGGGACTTCCAACACACCTCTCTCACGTTGAGGTATAGACATCATTTCGAGCGTGAGACTAGACATTAATGGGTGGTCCGATAACGACCCGATAACAGGTTGGAACAACATGCCCAACAAACAACAAATATCATTAGGATAGGCTTTATCATAGCTCTGATACCATGTTAAGAAGTGGACTTTAATACTAACTCAACCCCACAAAACCGGCTTGTAAGGTGAGGTTTGCACCACTTATATACTTTAAATTGGTCTTATCTCTAGTCGATGTGAGACTTTCAACAATAACAAATTGAGAAGCAAATTTCCATAACTTACGGGAAGAGAAATAGGGGGAACCAAGAAGCAATTATTTGGATGCTTTTAAACAACTCAAAGTTCCAATACAGGAGAAAAAAATGCTTGCGCATATACTTGAGTGAAAAATATTCTCCTCCAGTAAAATGTAAAAGCAAATACAGATCCAACTTTTTCCACGCTCATGAGTCATAACAAGTTGACAACTCTATATTTCTAATTTACTTAGGCAGTTGGCATAAAATAAACTTAAACTAAAATGCATTCAATTTCTGATAAGCCATCAATTAAGAAAGCAGAAATAACCTCTGCATCAATGAAACGAACATCCTTCACTTCATATTCAGCTGCTTCATTAATTTCCTCTCCATGAAGAACAGCACGAACATCAGATACCAAGCCATCCTCAATGTTTTGACAACTGAGTGCAGTTAAATCAATATCTCCATCTGGAAGATATGTTTTTAATGGAACTGATCCATATGGAAAAACCTGCAATGAATAATATTTAACATCAATATGTATACCACATTAGAAAGAACCCTGCCAATCACTGCCTGAAGTCAACAACATTTATTCATCAAAATCTGCACAGCAATCAGCTGCATTAAATTGAATAAGCCCTACAGAAGAAAAAAGGAACAAACCACCAGCCTCGATCTATATGGCAGAAATATCTTCTTTTAAATTGAAAGGAACTAAAATAAAAACAATAGATTGTAGTGCATTGATAAGCACTCAAGCATTTGGGGAACTCGCTAAAGAGGGAGAACCCCACACTCAAATACTTCATCGAGCATTAAAATTCAGTAATAAAGGGGAAGAACCAAGCACTTAAATACTATACCAAACATCCCAGAATACCTGATGGGGGACTTGACAACCACAATACTTTAGACCAATCACATACATCCAGTACAACCATTGCACTGGAAGGTGTCCCGGGTAATATCAATTCAGCACCTTTAGTCAGACAACATAATGGCCCCTTAGGCACACTGTTCTTGTTCAAGCAACCGATGCCTTTAGAACCTTGCTGATTATAAAATAACTGAAACACTAAGTCTTTTAAACTATAGAGAAGAGAGAAACATTGAACCAAGACCATGTGTTTCTGAGACAGTTCGGGTGATTTACTTATATTTAGAAAACGGAATTAAAACAATAAATAGAGGAGATTTAATATTTTCTATTAACAAAGACCTGATATGGGAATAAAGAAAAACATTCTACATATATAATCTAGATATTCTTAACTATATAGGATGAACTCCTTATTAACAAATTCAGTTGAGTACATAACCATGTGTCCATAGATGAGGGTAGAAAAACTTCCTTTGTTAATTGGACTTTTTCCGCTCTAATTATTACCATGAATGTATGCTTGAGTAATTGACTATGAATGTTATACTTGAGTAATTGGTAAATAGTTGCCATACAGAAAAACTACAGAGGTATTAGAAGAAAAAATCGAGGAAACTACAAGAATTCGGAAAAAAAAAATCAAAATTTAATTAAATTTACGAACATGAAAGTATAAACAAAAAATAAGCTTAATGTTGGGCTTGGAATCACTAAAAACAAGAGCAATCTTACTTGATTTTGATAAAAAAAATCTTATGCTTAGAAATCAGCATAAAAAATAAGACTTGAATTGATTTAGAAATCAAATTCCAAGTTTGCTTGGATAAATTGATTTTAAGTCACATTAACATTAAATTAATTGATTTTATATAATTAACAGAAATCAAATGGCAATTAAACTCAAACCAAAAACAAATCTACTCAAATCCATTTGGTTTTAAATGGATTTAAATTAGTACAATATAACAAACGGAACAGCTTTTCCAAACCAAAATCAATTTCTATGGTATAACTTCATAACAATTTTTTTCCAAAAAAATATTTTCATTCATCAAATCAACTCTTGATTCTTCAAATATTTGATTCCAAATATACTCTAAAAATAGTTATTACAAACACAAGTTAACTTATGGCTAATAAACAATAATTGATGAGATAAAGAAAGGTACGGACAAGAACATAAGTATTTGTTGAGTGCAATGCTCACCAAAAGCTGTTTTTCATACATAGATTAAATTGTGGCGTCAATAGACAATATATTTATAGAAGATATTGCATTCACCTCAATGATTCGCACTTATTACACCAATACATTCCTTGCTTGGAAAATTACACTCACCTCATTTTGTTGGTTATAATTATGGGTCACTTTATAAGGTTAAACATAAAGTAAGAGGGAGATCGGTATAAAACTCTAAGGAAATAGATTTTAAACCTAACTTAACCTCACAAAACCAACTTATAAAGTAAGACTTACACCAACTTACGCATTTAAATTTGACCATATATCTATTCGACATGGGATCACCGACATAAATAAACAAGGGTACATGGGTGCAAGAGCAGTGCACAAAATAAAGAAAGGATATTGGTTTTATTCTGCAAACAAGGAAGGTTATAGAGTAATGAGAATCACCTCAAAGGAGATCACTGCAAATTTCCTTATTTAAATGGAACTTAATGCAAAGTAGTCACATATCATACTGTTTGTGGTTTTTAATAATGTTGACACCTTTCTTAAGGCATGTGCTTTTTAGCAACTACAGCCTCAAATCAATTATAAGTTTACATGTAGCAAACAATATGCATAAAAGGGAATGTTAGAAAAGTGCATTTTGTCACATATAGAAAAACACCAAACTAATGTACGCCAAAAAGAATTATACATCATTGTTTTAGAAAATATTTGCTTTATCTTATCTACAGTTTTTGGATATCAAGAAGACATTAATTATTTCTTCCTATTATTGTCTCTTGAAATCAATAATAAACGAAATGAGAGAGCATTAATCGAATGATATCGTAAGAGGTGTAATATAAAACCATCCATATGGCATAATTAGTTAATGACATGGTATCAAAGCTTTTAGTACCTCACGGTCTAGAGTTCAATTCTTTCCAACCCCATTTTTCTAATACAAACTTCAAGTATAACACAATATAAATGGACCTACGCCCTATCCACACTTGATGTGGGGGGAGGCACTGGCGTTAACGATGCAACAATATCACTCTTGGGTCTTTTACCTGACAGCTTAAAATTCTGGATGATAGGACATGGCACCAAAGCCTATATGAGCAAGTCTATAGATGCTGGTTTAAACTTATGTAAGCACTTTTGCAAATTCCAAACAAAATTGGCATTCCAATTAATGAATTGGAAAGGGAGGATTTGTTGCTACTAGGATAAAAAGTACGTTTAAGCTCTGTCAACTAATGTTATCAAACTTGAGCAACGGAAGGGTGGATAAATTTTGTACCTTAATGATCATAAAAAGATCAACACAGATGACAAATATCCTTCCAACAATGCATATAATTATATTTATATACATCCATATACATAAAAAAAAATAGCTTATAATAAAATAACTAAGAATTCATAATAAGTCATCAATCACCAAGAACATAAAATAATGTCCAAACGAACCAAAGACCCAAACACACTAAAAACAGATTATGATAATAGGCCCAAACATAAGGCCCATTTCAAGTTGACCCGCAAGCCCAAAACCCACCTTATCATTTTGTTTCTTTAGATGTGAACCCTAATCACTCACCTAACCGTGTGACTAGACTCTTCCACCTCTACAACACACTAAAACGTCATCACCTCTGCCACATTCAATGCAAGACAATAACAAGAATGGCAGTTGCTAAAAGGTGACCAAAAATCCTCGATGACATTTTTCATGATTTTCTCAATGTAACACCGTCATGTAGCATTTTCAATTAAACCTGCAAAGGTGACAGCAACGTCCGACAACAATGTTGGAAACATTCAGTGACAGCAATAGCAATGTTCGACAACAATAGGAGATACAGGATCCTTCATTTATTTTAAAAAAGAGTATAGGAGGGATCAACAATCCAGCAATTTTCTTCTGAAAACCGTGATTTGCATAAGCAGTGGTCCCCTCTGCAAATTAGCATGGGACTCACCAAAACTCATAAGATCATGCGAATTAGCAAGTTTACTCATGCAATTGTCACAACATTGCTTTCACTTCAATCCAAACATGCACTTAAGCTTCTGGAATATTTGGTTAGAAACAGGTAACATTTCACGCATACTAATAGTAATACTGATAAAGTACAATTCTGGGAAATGTAGTTATTTTTTCTAGTAAGGGGCTTATTCGATGCCTTTCTTAATCCTTGTGCAAAATCCAGATGTTTTGAAAGAGGTATAAAAACATATGTAATGTCAAATTGACTGCATGTTAATTTAAAAAACCAGAGTTGCTATTGTACCCTTATGGATATGGTCTCCAAGCTTAGTTGTCAAGCACTTGCTATCAGAATAAACATTAAGGAATTTCTTAAATCTAAAAATATAATTAATAATTTATAGAATGCTTGACAACTCACTTTGATATCAAACCTGACAAAATGAGTACAAAATTAATGCCCTTCAACAACTGACTTCTCATCAAATAACTGATTTGCTCATTTTCACCATATTTATCATACTCAAAAGCATGATAGACATGGAAACAATACAGCAGGCACTAGAATTCAGCAAACTTAAAAAGTTAAAAGAGACAACACTGCTTTACAACACTTAAATCAGTATAACATTAACATAAAACACATGTCTTAAATCAAAGACAGAATGGATATGTCAAAAGTGAACATAAGTCATTTAAGAGATAATAAAGCACTTCAATTTACCTAATCATTGTGACATACACATTCATAGAACGGATAATAAATACATAGCAAAAAAGTTGTACAAGCATCTAAAAATATTCAAAATTCCTGTAAAGTGTCCAATTACTGACATTAATACGAGTTCACCACAGCTAAGTAACAGAAATAAAGTAACAAAACAAACTTAAACACTATTTCGAAGTGGTAATCCTTACTGTGTCCCATGGCCCCAACTCAGAGCAAAAGCATTCAAGACATGAACAACAACACCTCATTTTCTTTTACATTTAGCTGCCCTAATTACCAGTACCGAAAGTGAACTTGACTAATCTGACAACTTCCTGACGAAAAGCAGATAGAGAGCAAGTTCATTCCATTATCAATTCAGCATTGCAACTACCACAATTCCTAATGAAGAAGTTATCATTTCTCATCAATGTCGCCCTAATTTCAAAAGCAACGCCCTCAAAACAACACAAATAAGTCCAAATTCGAGTCCAACACCTTCACAATCACCAAAACCATGAAAACAAAAATCTAAACAGCCAACAAGCACGCCAAGATCGTTAAACTGAATCCAATACAAAAAAAAAAAAAAGCAAGCATCCACGCAACCAAAACGACGCCGGTGACACCGACCATAATTGAATATTGATGAGAATCGAAGAGAGCAAGCAACATCACCTCGCAGCGCGCGCCGTACCGAATGAGCCTCTGGACGTAATCGACGACCTCCCTCCGCCTCCGGTCGGCGGCGAGCGTGGGCTGTATGCTGCGGAGAATCTCGCCGGTGGTTTGCTCGGCCGCCGCCCAGGCATCCGCCGCCACGGAGGACGGATCGGGATTTGAAATCGGAAGCGGCGGAGACGGCGGCGAGGACCCGCACGGGCGATCCTCCCCGAAAACGATACCGTTTGCATGAAGATCGCCCATCACTGTCGTTAAAACGGGCACAACCCGACCCGGAATCGGAGTCCGGGGCAGAGGAGAAAGAAAATAAAACGAAAAAAGAGAGCGTTGGTGTGAATCTAGCAACAGTGGCGCGTGTCTGGTTTTTGAAGACTGGAAAACGAAAAGCGAACGAAGAAAGAAATGGGAATAAAAAAATGGATATCTATCTGCGAGGGAGCGAAAACCCAAAAAAAAAAACAAAAAAAAAAGTGAAGACAGAGAGAAGAGGGAAAAAGAAAGAAAAAATAGGGCAATAGGGCTCGTCTTTGTTTCTTAGAGTAGTCTCCTATTTCTGACTTTGATGAAATAATAAATGGATCAATATTTGGGCCCTTGGAAAAAAATTATGTGTTGCATATCTAGAATCAGGAAAATGGTTATTCAATAGTCAACTTCGTGAAATCATAAACTTATGGACAATTATGGATTTATTATGATAGGCATGGTAGGTTTCTATTTTCCTTCTTCTTTCCGTTTTTAGGGTTTGTAATTAACTTGCACGAAATGTATGCTCGGAAAGTGGACCTTGGTTGTGTTCGGTGAATAGGTGTCGGAGTTATCAAGAAAGACAATAGTAATCTATAAAGTTCTGTAATTAACCACTGTATGAATGTTTTGTATAAAACAAAATGTGTAATTTGTAATTTGGATATTATTACAATGAAATTTAAATTTTTTTCCTTGTTTGTTGGGAAGTAAAGTGATTTTAGTTAATAATAATTAAGACCAACGTAAATAAACATAGTTTGCTAATTAAATTATTTATAAATGGACATTAATTATGTCAACGTCTTTTTAGTTGAAATTGAAGTAATGATAAAAGATAAAATTTCCATACTTAATCAGTATTATTGAAAGGGAAAATAGTTGTTGATAATAATGATATCACATTATTAATTAAGAGAGAAATTATAAATAAAAATGTCGTTAAATACTAATATTTTTATAATATGATTAAAGATGCATTGTATTTGATAATGTTTAGATTAATTTATGGTATATTCTTTTATTGATAATTAATTTTAAATTTATATTTATGCACGGGTTGGTATTTATTTATATGTTTGTTAAAAAAGATTTAGAACTTAAAAGAAAAAATAATAAATAATTTTAAGTTTATAATTAAGTTTTGAATAAAATTAAATTGAAAAATGATTTATAAGTTTAAAAATTCAATATATGTTTGTAAAAATTATAAATAATAGAGTTTGTAAAAATATAAAGAATAAAATGTGTACAAAAATACAAAATAGATTCTCAAAATATAAAAGTATTGAGAAATATGTGAAGTATACTCGTTAAAAATATCAACTAGTGTATGAATAAAGTGGTATGTGTATTGTTAAATTCGTCTAATACATCAATTGACAAACTCATTTGATATGCATTGTTACACTTATCTAAGTAATATATGGACACACTCGTTTAACTTATATTGTTAGACTCGTTTAAATTAGTATATGAACAATCTCGTATAATGTATCTTTACGCATATACTTATAAAATGGATAGAGTTGTTTATTAATAGACTCATCTAATATGTATATATGAATATACTCGTCTAATGTATTATTAAATCTATCTAATCAATGTATGGAAAAACTCGTTTAATGTGTGTTGTAAGACTCGTTTAACTAATGTATGGGCAAACTCATCTAATGTGTATTGTTAGAATCATGAATGTATAGAATGACTCATCTAACTTTTTTGCTATACTCATCTAATTAGTGTATGGAGAGATTAGTTGAACGTGTATTGGTAGACCTATCTAATGTTTTTCGCTATACTCATCTAATCAGTATATGAACATGTTCATCTAACGTGTATTACAATATTAGTCTAATTAGTGAATGGATAGACTTATGTAATGTGTTTAATACACTCGATTAATTTGTATATAGAAATATTTGTCTAATGTATATTGTCCTAGTCGCTTAATCAATATATGAGTTACCTGTCTAATGTGTATTGTTAAACTCGTTTAATCAATACATCGAAAACCCATCTAATGTTGTTTGTCATACTCATCTAATCAATCAACGTATTTTTAAACTTGTCTAATAACTTTTGTTACTCATTTAATCAACTTATAAAATGACTTTCCCAATATTATATATATATATATATATATATATATATATATATATATATATATATTCGTCTTATCAGTATATGAGTAATATTGTTTAATGTGTATTGTTAGACTCATTTTTTTGCTATATTTGTCTAAAGTGTGTTGTTATGATCATCTAATCAATGTACGTCTATTATATATTTGCTTAAATAATTCATTTACAAAAACAAACACAGTATTAATCATAAAAGGTTCCACCTAAATTGTAAGCCTCATAACATTACCTCACGACACAAAACCCTTATTGAATAGAATTTGGAGATTCTAATATTTTGAAAAGTTATTTCTTTTTCAAATGAGGTATGTTTGATATTTTTCAATCAAATTCTCTATTGTTATTTTTCTTATTATGAACTTTTTTAATACTTATGATATAATATTTATATTAAAAATGGAAAAGCATAAGAATAATGTTTATAAGATTTGAGCAAGAGGTATGAGGTAACATATTAAATTTGATTGAACATAGTTTGTCAGTTTTTGTATTGTTCTGCATTTGGATGATTATGAATTTTTATTCATATAGGTTTGCCTTTTTGTTAAATGTATGTAAGCAATGTTTTTACACGATTATTGATGCCTAGGCTTTTACTATGATGTATATATTAACTCATTTCATTTGGTAAGTTTGACACTTTGTTGAAACATGTGATTTTTGAAATATTGAAGCAATATTATAAGTTTTAGGTAACCATTTCTAATTTGTTTTTGAGTTCTTAAATTATTTTGTTTATAGTTATTATCCTATTTTATATTTCTTTTTCTTTTGTATATGCTTATATGTTATTATTTGAATATTTTGTTTATAGTTATTATATCCTACTTTATATTTCTTTTTCTTTTGTACAAGCTTATATGTTACTATTTATATGTTACTATTTGAATAAGATTTGGGATTATAATATTATGAGAAATTGTTTCTTTTCAATGAGAAATGTTTGGTTTTTCATGATATTTGTATTAAAAAGTAAAACAAAACAATAATATTGTTTGTAAGATTGAAACAAGAGACCGGAGATAACATGTGACATCCCAAAATATATAGCAATGTATATACGTAGAATGCATCGATTATAATAATAGAAAGCAGTTAAGTGTACACCATAGATGGAATTAAGGAGTACAGTTATCCAAGTCTGGCTGGAAAACTTTAAAACTTAAGTACAAGTTCATAATTCTCCAAAATACTAAGACTAATGAAATTTTAAAGGGACCTAAAAAGTTTCCCGAAATGACGGATCATGATAAAATGAAGTCTAGAAGTCTTTCAAAATGAAAAGCTATTTAACATAAGAGCTGGTAGAAATCCTAAGCACTAGGTGCTGGGTCTTCCTCAACTTCCAAAGCTTGCTCCAAAGGTACATCATCACCTACTGCTCACATCCAAAGGATTGGGTGATCATCGCAAGGGGGAAAGCAAACACATGCAACACATACAAATGCAAGGGTGAGCTAGGTCTCAAACAATCATACAATTCATTTTCAACCAATCTAGCATTTACCAGAATATCCATACACATAAATCATCATAAACATAAGCATTTATTTCATAAAACTCATCAAGAC
>NW_025903851.1:28022-110414 GCF_018835915.1 Vigna umbellata
TTTCCACACCAAAGCAGTTCCAACATACATAATTCATCACTCAAAATCATCCCAAACAGTTCATATCCATCAATCACCAAATTCACATAACACTCACACTTCCATACATGCATTTCAAGTTAGCAAAATCAAAATTATGCTTCCAACAACATACCAATTTGAAAATCATCATGCATTCACGTCATACAACTAAATCGAAAAAGAAGAACTAGCTCCCCTTACCTTAAGTGTAGACAACCAAGCTCAAGTAGGAACCCTAGACCACTTGCTTGCACTTTCAAAATGTTAGAATCACCTATAAATCATCAATTGATGATAGAAAACGAATCTTAGCACCACATAGAAGCTAGATTATGGAAGAAAACGAAATGGGTTGCATGCAACAAGTTCAATCACATGCTTACAACCCTAGGGCACATGAGAAAGGGGTTTTCTTACCGGTTCAGATTAGAGAAAATTGATCGACTAAGAGCAACACCCGCTACTTTGTGATAGTTGGGGCAGCACCTAATCGAGAATTTAATGGTTCAGTGTGAAGAATGGAAAAGGGAGAAGATATAGGAGGAGGAGAGAGCTTGCAGGAAGAGGAATGGTTTCTCAGACAAGAGAAATGAGTTAAAAATCAATGTTTCAAAACTAATGTAATTTTATTTTAAAGTACTCAACCTCTCATCTTTTGCCACTTGTCATCCCCTTTTTGCTGACTCAAATCCAAGTCCTTACATAACATAGTAACTTTGTTTTTTTATATAGTTTGCCATTCATTGTACTTTTTTACTTTGAGATGGTTCTTAATTTTTTTTTTTTTAAATATATCTCAATAATGTATTTATATTGTAATTGATGCATTTACATATAATTTTGCTGTGATGTATATATTAACTTGCTTTGGTAAGTTTGACACTAAGAGTATATGATCTTTAGAATATTAAAGCAATGTTACTATTTTTGGGTGGAAATTTTTTAAAAAAAATTCGGGTTCTTAAATTATTTTATTTGTAGTCATTACTCTGTTTTATGTTTCCTTTTCTTTGGTACATGCTTGTATTTGTGTTACTATTTGTATAGGATTTGTGAATTCTAATATTTTGAGAAATTGTTTCTTTTTCAAATGAGAAATATTTGATGTTTTTTTCATTTAAAACTCTATATTGTTATTTTTTAAATCTTTTTGGATTCTCAAGTTATTGCTAAAAGTACATCATATAGAGAGAGACATACGCACATACAATATTAGAATATAAACAACATAACTAAATTCTTATTATTCATATATATAATCATATTTTTAATATTAAGATTATTATTATTTAGGGATATAATAAAAATCTCTTTTATTTAAGGTTATAATTAGATCATTATGATTCAGGACACTTTCATTCTACAATTTAATTATAGATACTAAATATGAAATAATAAAATATATGATAGCTATCCCTTTTAGCATGATGAGAGCAAAATATAATAATTAAAAAATTATTAGACTTAATTATAATATATGTTTTTTTTCATCCTTTTCAAATTAGATTGTTCTTAATTTGTTAAGATAGCTTTTTTTTTCAATAATGTCTCGGTATCTTTTACTATGACTTTGTTTTTTAGTGTTTATACTATGTGACCCTTTTTCTTTTACTATGTCTCAGTTGTAAGATCTCATAATCTCACACTTAATAATTCATAATTGATATATTGTAGCATTACATTTAAGGTAACATCCCATAATCTCACACTTGATAATTCATAGTTGATATAAATATATATGTTTTAAACTCAGATTTCAACTACAAATTCATAAATATAACTCGAATTCTTCTATTTTATTCTTCTATCTCTCTCTTCATTGGCACTGAATCAAACGACATTCCTTCATCTGCTCTCGTATAACGAATTATACGATCATCGCACATACACAAACACAAACAAGTAGGGTGAGCTAACATGCAACAAATCATTCATAAAACATGCATAATTACTTTGATACACTCAACAAACATCATATAATAATTATGTCAGACACCCTCATACCATCATACAACAATCGCACCATAGATACTCATTCCGTCATACCAGAATTCCTAATAGACACTCATCCCACAATACCCCATAAACACTCATCCCACAATACTCAATAAACACTCATTCCACAATACCCAATAAACACTCATCCCACAATACCTAATAGACACTCATCCCACAATACCCAATAGACACTCATTCGGATGATACGTTGATGAGCGGTCACGGGAGGTTATGCACTTGTGATGACTTCTAATTCTTTTTACAAATACACTTCCAAAATACTCCATACCATCCACAAGGTTTAGTCCTCAACACTATGTCCAAAACCGGCACATAGATCAGGACCTCCTGCCCCTCTCACCACATAATTCATCCTTCTCTACTTGAGACTGGATGATTATTAGAGTATCAGGATAACCTCCAACAATAGGACCCTCAACATCAACATATACACAAATACCATATCATTATAGAATCTCTCCACGAGACTCATACCATGCTCATATTCCTCAACTCATATTATACCATTACAAAATCTCCCCATAATACTCATATCATGTTCAGATGCATAAATTCAAATCCAATAAAATACAATCATCATAGAAAGCATACAAAATGAATATATCACAAAGTAAATTAACAATACTAAAATATCACTATAAATGGTCACCGGAGAAGAATCAAATGTTTGACGAATCAAACTCACCATAAACGCCAGTACATATGACTAGTCACAACTTACTGGATTTGACCAAGACTGCTCTATGATCAGGGATGTACCAACTCCGATTTTTAAGATTCCTCTATCCTACCATCACAATTATAATTCATAATTCTATATCTACCACAATAACATGAATTCATCAGAAATTTTCATTTCCAACAAGATATATTGCATAATAATTTAACAGTACATAATCTGTTCAACAAAATTTAAGTTAAAAACTTGTCGAGTAGACTTCCAGGAAAGAGAGGTGCGTCACAATGGACAACTTAAGTACCAAGTCTTTCCTTAGCCAAAGTGTTCCTCAACTAGTTTTAACAAATTTCTTATTTACAAATTCAAAACAACAACATGTAATATTAACACAGAAATTCAATATAGATAAATATATAACAAGCACCTATGTTTTTCATTAACAGTATTCACACAGAATTTTAAGACATGAATAGTAATAAAACAATATTAAATCATAATATAAAAGCTGAGAAAGGTTAGCTCCTCTACTTCTATTCCAGACTTAATCTCTTGCTCAGAATTTGTTTCCCCGAAAACCCTCCAGAACCTCTACTCTTCTTCTTGCAACTAAAAATTTCTTCCTAACTCTTTCTTCTCTATTTCTCAAGTTTTCTCACTTGATTCTTCCTCTCTTTGTGCAGAATAACCTCTCCTCTCATGGTTATTTATAGTCCAAAAATTTTACTATTTAACAATTTTTTAATATTATTTATTATTTAATATTATCTTATTATATTAATATTTTAATCACCACTTGACATATTTGATCCCTCAATAATGCCTTCAAACGTTGAGTGTTTATCCACTATCAATATTTTTTTTTTTTAACAAAAAGGTAGAAAAGAGTTTGAACCCATGTTCTTGAAATCACCACAATTTTCTACCATTTAAGCTACTAAAATTTCTTATTTAACTTATTAATTATATTTTCTATTCACAAAGAAATTCATTACTACTAGTAATAAAATTGTTACAATTAAGGTAAATATTTTTTATGCTCTTACATTAGTAATATTACCTTTTATGACTTTGAGTTTTACGAAGACTGAAACAAAGGTAAGAACTGAAAAAACTAAATATCTTTGAATACAATTTATGTTTCTTGCATCGTTTTTTATTTGGATGGTCCATAATTTTTTAATATAGTTTTTTTTGTCAACAATGTCTTAGTAATGTATTTACATTTTTGCCTACTTACATGTTATGGTGCTAATATGCTACCTTATTGATAATATAGTTTGTGCTTATGAAACTTCTAATATAGGTTTACTTTGTTTTACTCGTATTTGAATTGTGGTCTAATAATCTACATATGTTAATGTGCTAATTATATTTCTAAAATGTTGAATTTTTTGCACAATTACATTTTCATTCTTTTATTAGGTTTTATGTGTTAATGTTTATATCATGAGACTTCATTTTATTTGGTTGCTTTTTATGTTAACATGCTTATATGTATGATTTCTTAGTGCATATGTAGATTTAGGTTAAGATACTCAAAATTATCATTGTGGATGACAAATTTATGTATAAGTACTCAAAATCTTATTTTAAGTATTTAGACATATGTGTAAATAATCATTCATAATTAAACTCATTCAAAAAGCCACTGATGTGTTCATATCATAGCAATATATTTCAATCTTGTTACAACTCAATGTGAACAAACTTTGTTGCCATAGACTTTTGTGGTGGTGATTTTGCCACTTAATTGTAAGAGCTTAGTATATTGGTAATACTAAAACAAAAGGTAAGAGCTAATGTACCAATTGTATTTCAATTCAATTTATGATTCTTGCATAATTTTGAACTGCGATGATTTTTTTATTTTTTTTAAATATAAGTTTATTTCAATTTAAAAATGTGTTAACATTGTATTTAAATTGTTTTTGTCTTTACTCAAACATTTGTTGTATTGTTTATAGTAACACTTTTTTTCGTAAGTTTGAGATTGAAAGAAATGTAAGAGTGTGAGATCTTTTGTAAGGCTATAAGGTAAAAGTTGTCATTTTATATATCTTTCAATTTAAATTTTGATGGGTCATAATCTTTTAATATATATTTATTTTATTTTAGAAATAACTCAATAATAATTTTACTTTGTTGTTGCTTTTATATGGAGGTAAATGTAAAAGTTTAGGATATTTCTAAGATAGAAGCAAATGTATTAACTATGATTAAAACAAGTTTATTATTCCTACCTTATTTTGTAACTTAGATTATTATAATTGTTTAATATTAGGAGTGACAAAAAGAGTCAAGCCAACGGGCTAGCTTAGCAGTCCGACCAAAAAAAGTAAACCAAGACGACCTATTAAACCCGACAGACCGACATCGTTAAAATTAAATATAAGAAGTTTATCCTCGTCTAGCCGACAATTCGACATCATTAAAAAAATCTATATGTAAGGAATTCGCTCTCACCCAATCCAGCCAAGTTAGCTTGACAATTCATGATTTAGAAGATGATGATGATGAAGATGGAAGAGTGGTAGATGGGAGTTCTTCTAATACTGCATCTAATAACCTTGAAACGGAAAATGATGAATATTGAATGAAGAAACGATGATGAAGTTAATTATTGATTTTTTAAATTTGTAGAATTATAGTGATCAAATGATTATAGGAACAACGATTATTTAAAGTATGAAAATGTTTTAATATATTATGGGAAATTCAAATGTAGATAAAGATAGTATATTAAAATAAGTGATAAATTATTCAAATACAGTCTGACATCAACCTAACAGTCCACTTGACAATCTGACATCAACTCGACAACCCATCTGACAACCCAGCATGAACCCGTTTCAGTCTGACAGGGTAGCAATTTTCAATTTAGATTATAAAAATCAATCTATTATTAAGTGACGATCCAATCCGATTCGTTCGACAAAGTAAAGTCTGATTGAACTTAAAAAGGAATATGTTTTGTCACTCTTATCTACTATATGATTAATTACCTGTAAAAAATAATTTAATAACGTTTAAATTCTTTTAGTGTATGAATTTTACTTTCATATATACCATGTTCTTCCTCTTTTATTATGTCTCATACATGTATACGTATGTTGTTTATATTCCTTACAATTTTTTATTGTTTCAGTGTGAATAAAGTAATGAATTGAGTGAAAAGAATTAATGTAATTTAAGTAAAGATACTGAAAATTGTCACAATTTATAATTCTTACAACAACATATGCAAACAATATTATTACTAATAGAAAAATATTTTAAAAAATTATTAATAATTACCAATAACTATATCTTTATATCTCAGTTTTATTTCAAATAATTTTATATTAAATAATTGTTTTATATTTAACATTTTTCATATTAATTAACAAAACAAAATAAAGAGGCCGCCTGTAGATACGGGCATTAAACTAGTTGGAAAAGAATAAGAATAAGACATTGGAAGCTTTTAATTAAAATTCAATATTTATAAGGGCACAATTGTGAGTGAATGATAGTAGCACCTAGTAGCTATTCAATTAACCTACCCCACATTGCACAGTCTAAAATTGACGCCCCTCGAAGGTCTGACCAAACTGCCAATTAGCCGGTGCCACGTTGTAGCTTGTGACAGTTATACGGTCACTGGTGGTGACTTGAAAAGAGAGACTCTGTCCATTGAGGTAGGAGTTGCTCTGCCAATTTTGCCCCCAGTTCCTTGGCATGGGTTGCCACCCTGTTTTGGACCCTTTGATGGAGACTGCATTGACATCCCCTGCACCCGCTACGTTGGTGATCAAAACCAGGTTGAAGTAAGAGTGTCCATTAATTGTGAACCTTATTCCTCCCCTTTTCACACAAGGCACTCTGCAATCATCACAAAATAAAATATATATAAAATAGGAAATAATATATTTAATATAGTTGATGATTTTACATATATTTTTAAAAAGGAGATAATATTTTAGATAAATAATAATTAATTCTAATAATTAAAAATACGAATAGAGTTAATTATATAATTAAAAATACGAATAGACGAAGTTTACCTTCTAAATTGCACAGGTACAATTCCAGCTCTGAACCGAGCAATTTTGAGGAAGGCTGATTCTGCCAAGTTGAAGTGTTGTGAAGGAGGGCAGAAGTTTGTAACAGTAACAACAACAGTGCCAGGTTTGCACCATTTTGCGTCATTAACACACCTAACTTCAAAACATGCCCCACAAGAGAACCCATTGTTGAACAAAGCAGTGCTTAGAGCTGTAGTATCACTTCCGTATCCCTCTGCAATCACATCCCCGTAACCACATGCTCCTCCTGCGCGTATATAATGGCAAAAGGTTTTTAGCAAATGCCACCATCTCTATATAATGTGATAAGTGGAGTTACAAAACAGGATGAAATTAGATGGTTTTGGGATGTTATTTTTTACAAATATTTTTTTTGCCGAAATTCCTTTTTTTTAAATGAAAATAAAAATAAAAATCTAGTTTATCAGCTTACACCCTGTCAAAATTCAAAATTCCATTTTTGAGAAACCGAGTTATGAACGTAAACAGTAAACTGTATTATCCATGTAATCAGTAATTAAAAGACACACTATGTTATGTGGGAAAGAAATTTAAAAAGGTGCTAAGTGATGAAAAACTCATCACTTTTAATCATCTTATAAACTATACACTTTAATTAGTACAACTTTAATTTTATTATTTTAGTTTGAAATTTCGTTAAAGATTAATATAATTGGACACATATTTAACTTAGTGATACGTTTTTATTAAAGTGAAAAAAGTAACGCTAATATTCAAAGAATATTGAATAAAGTTCTACGAATTTTAGATAATTTATATAAAAAAATTAAGATAAAATATTTATTTCAAGTTTAATTGATTATATATTAATATTATTTTTTTAAATAAACACACATAATAATTATTAAATATTGAATACGTACTTTGTTACTTCAACAATTTACGGAATTAAAACAAATTTTAACAAAATTAAATTTATTGTACTAAATAAATAAGTTGTTTTGTTCGTATTAAAAATAAAATATAAAAATATTTTCATAATCACACTTTACTAAATTATTAGAAGAAATATATGTTTAAAAGATAAAGTTTTTCTTTTTAAAAAACTCGAATGTAGACCTTATTTAAAATATAAAATTTTAAATTTTGCATCATGTAAAGAAAATATTTTATAAAACAAAATTAACACCTTTCAATAAAAATGCCCTAAAAATTAAATATGTACATCAAATCATATTTACAAATCTTTAAGTTTGTATACCATCTTTAAAGTTAAAAATAAATATCTACATATCAATGGAAAAAAAAAAGTAAAACAGAAAATTATACAACTATATTTATTAAAGTAGAAAAAGTAGTATATTCTTGTAAAACAATATTAAAAGACAAGTTAGAAACTAATTTAATTTTTTTGAAACACCTTACCCAGACCATATTAGGCCTCCTTCAGTGAAAAACCTAATATCAAACACAAAATCAAGAAGAAAAAAAAGAAGAGTTAACAAATAAAGAATTAATCTTACTAAACGTACCCATGGTCTTAGAAGAACCAGTATAGAAACTAGCATGGCTACCCTCCCAACCATGATCGGTAGCAGTGGCACCCTGCAACTGCGTTCCAGCAAACACAGAAATGAGAAGAAGGACAGCAGTTGAATATCTACGGATTGCCATTGCAAGTGCCTTGGTTCAATAGGGTACCAAAACAGGACAATGATGTTTTTCTGTTACTGTGGTTTGAAGTTGAATGTGGAATAGGAGACCTCTATTTATAGAAAACAGTCGGTGAATAATAACAGGTACAGTTTGTAACATTTCTTTATTATTTATTTTATTTATAATTTACAAGAGTATTCAATGAAAGAATTATAAGATTGTAAGTTTAATTATGGTTTAAACGTCCTGGTATTTGTGTGTCAATATCAAGTGATCTCCATTTTTTTTTCGGTTTCAATCGGGTCTATAAACTTGTAAAATTGATCCAATTGGGTCTAAATATTTGAAATATTGATTCAATTAAGTCCTTTCCGTTAAGTTTTCACAGACGACGCTAAAAAAACATTGTGCTGTAATTTTTTTTCATAACGTGACATTGCGTATTAAATTGAATTAGTGATCTGTTGTACAACCAATAATTCCATGTAGATGTGTAAATTTTTTATATTTGTCCTTACCCAAAAGACTGAACCAAGGAGCAGAGATTGTGAAAAGGGAGTTGAAACCCTCCCAGAATCGTCCCACCGGCCGCGGCGGCCTCTTCTCCTCCGGTACCCGCTGACCTCGACTACCGGAAAGATTTCTCGGTTGGATATCGCCGGCAAAGTGTTCTATCAACCCCAATCCATTCCACACTGCAACACCCAACACCTGCAGTTCTAGGTCCGTTAACGCTGCCTTCAAGGGTTCTTCCAGTTCCTCCACGCAATTCCCCAATCTCGACCCTGACAACATCGACCTCTTCAGCGATGCCCACGTTGTCACCAACAACAATGCCGCCCCCCACGTGCGCCTCACCAATCCCTCCCTATCTTCCTCTGATCTCCTCCGTGTCCCCGAGCCCCTTGTCTTTGTCGACGTCACTACCACCCTCTCCACTGAATTCTCCTTCTCCATCTCCGACAATGGTGACCCCAACTCAAGCCACGTTGGCATCGATGTCGGAAGCCACTTGTCCCTGGCTGTTGCGAATGCTTCTTATGTGGGTTTGGTTCTCAATAATGGGAAAAGTTGAATGTTTGGGTTGATTATGAAGGTGGGCCTAAGGTGATGGAAGTTAGGTTAAGCAAATTGGGTGAACAAAAGCCTTCTGATCGTGAGGAATAAGAAGAAGATGGGGAAGGGAATGGAGATGATGATGACCCCTCAGCAAAGAAGAAACCTCGTGTTGTTTGGTCTGTTGAGCTGCATAAAAAATTTGTTGCTGTTGTTAATCAACTTGGCCTAGAAAAGGATGTTCCCAAGAAAATTCTTGACCTGATGAATGTTGGAGATTTTTGCACCGCTTCTGGTTCTGGAAGGATCTCAAACACTACATTACCATCATATGCATCTTCTGGAATTTTCAGTAGGCTGAATTCCCCAACTAGATTGAACATGCGAGGAATTAGTTCTTCTGCACTTATTTGCCCTGTTCATAGTCAAAACATCAACAACTCCTTAAACACACTTGGAAACATTCAAATGAACTTCAACACAAGTCTTGGCTTCTCTGCTGCCTTCACAACCACTCCAAGCTTCTATTAATCACAAAAATATATATATATAAATAAGAGATTTTTTTTTCTAATTCTAAAAGAGGTGGATAAATGAGAGAAATTGAAAGCATTATTTGAATGTTTGGGAGAGTGAGAAGAGAACCTCAGATTGGGGAGTGGGAGGGGCTTCTTCTTGGGCAACGACGGTTTCCGCGGCAGAAGCGGCGAGGGTGAAGCGTGTGGTGATTGGAAGAGGGCGGTGGGATTGGTACAAAATCAAAGCCCCAATCCATTGCAAATAACAAATTAAATAAAAAATTCCACGTCATATAAGATGTATACATATGTGTTCACCATGTCATCACAATTAGACGGCGTCCGTGATAATTTAACGAAGATGGCTTAATTGACTCATTTTTACAAGTTTATGGACCCAATTGAGACCGAAAAATAAACGAGAACCCACTTGAGATTGACACACAAATACGAGGACAAATGTGAGTTTAAACCTTTAATTATTATTTCCCTTAACAAAATCCCATCAACTAATTTAATGAAGATGGCTTTTTTAGACTTGTCAAAGATATTATTTGATCCAGGTATATTATTGGTTAGTCAACTTAGCTCATTTATTATCAAGTTAAAAAGGTTACAATTTAATCTGGTTCATCATATGTTAATAGGTTAAATGGGTTACTTTATTTGATTAAATTTTTTTTTTCTTCAATCTAAACATACAATTTTTTTTAATTAAATTCTAAATAAAATTTAATCTAAAAAGATGTTAAACTTTAAAAACAATATAAAATCATAAAAGAAACCATGCAATCTAAATATATTTAAAGATAAGAGAAGTTCATTTTCTAAATATAATTTAATATTTAAAATATATAGATTGGTTGGTGAGGTAATCTAACTTTCACGAATTTAATTTGGGTGAACTCTAGATGAACCGAGTTTTTAGTAGATTTGATTCATTTTTGTCTTATACCGAAATTTTAATTTGTTTTTATTTCAACCTACTGAGTGATAGATCGAATTGACTCATGTATTTTAATCATTTTGACTGCTAGACCTTTTTATTTATTTATACTTACAAAACGTCGATTTTTCATTAATCCAACCATATGGCAGATAATAAGTTTTAATGGTTTAATTATTTATTGTTTATCATAAATTATTCATCAATCCTTTAGTTCTGTTCGATCGTTAACTTTTTATAAATTTTCTTATTTCTCTATTCAAACGTTATTTTCAAAAGAGAGTAAGATGTACACAAATTGCTACAAGGAAAAATCTTATAAATATTTTTTAAATGAAGAAAGTGTATTGTATTTATTGGTTTCTAAACAAAAACACCTTAAACTAAATTAAAAAATAAATTGGTGAAGTAAATTTATGGTTTTAATTTTTTAAACTTAAATTATAAATTGACTTGTATGTGCAAAAAAATTGCTACGCTGGTTTTACTATATCGTAAATGAGATTAATTATAGTCTAATGGATTGAAAGAAAACAAGGAAAAAAACTCAAATTATTTACAAAGTATGAAAAAAAAAAGTTTAAATTCCTGCTCATTTTATCGATGGATTTAATGACGGATTGTTCGTCGGTAAGTGAAAAAATGGACGAAAAATTCTCGTTCTTTTCACTGTTGCATTATTGACGGATTTATTGATGAATTTTCGGTTGATAAGTGACGTGCACATTACTGATGGATTTACCAACTGATTTTTCCGTCGATAAATAACATACGCATTAGAGACATGTTTAACGATGAATGTTTTCGTCGGTAAGTGATATACGCATTACCAACGGATTTACTAACAAATTTTTTTGTCGATAAAAAAATTTAAAATTCGTCGGTAATGAAAATTTATCGACGAATATATATCCGTCGGTAAAAGTTTGTCGGTAATTTTAAGAATTTTTGTAGTGTTAGTTTATTTTAGGTTTAATACACATTTGGTCCCTACTTTTGGGAGTTTGGTTCAAAATGGTCATACTTTTTGAAAAATTTCAGTAAGGTCCCATATTTTTGTTTAAAAATGTTTAATTCGATCCTTTTCGTGGACGCCATTAAAAATATAACGGTGCTGATGCTATTGTGGCCAAATTTGAGTGAGGTGTGTTATGTTGGAGGATTACGTGACATTGTGAAGTGAAGTGTGGGTTCTTTTATTAAAATCAAAGAAAATTCCAATATAAAACCCTAACGTTTTAAGAATTCTAAAGTGGAAATTAGAATCAGAAACCCTAAATTGGGGAAAAATCCCCAATCTTTTTATGCATTTTTGCCTTCCTTCCTTCTTCACCATAAGTGCGTCGTATATCGAACATGGCTATTCCTTTCAAACTTTTAACCTAATGATCCATGGGTTTTTCCTCTCTCTATCGTGGGTTTCTTAAAACCCCAATCTTGATCCCTTTTCTGGTGCGCCGCCATGTTTTCTATCGTGGAGCTCTCGCAAGCAGTGTTGATCATTGTAAACATAATGATTTTTGGTTGCGTTCTAAGTGATGGTGGTTTTGATTCTGGTTTTCTTACAGGTCTGGCGAGACACTCTATTTCTTCTTTTCTTTAACAGAAGCTCCCTTATACATTCACAACGGAGCTCTGTTTCAGGCAATGACGTTCCCTTGTTAGTGGTCTACGATGGAGTCGTGGTGGCTGTCTTCAAAAAGCACTTGCGACGGTGGCACCTTCGTAATGAAGGGTCGTTCTTTCAACAACAATCACTCCGGACAACTTCGGGGTGATTTACAATAGAGTCGCGATAGTGAAGCTCGTGAGCGACAACGACTCAAACACATCTTTCTTCTCAAGATTTGGTGGATTTGCACCGGTGGGGTTGCTTGCAACAAAGTGATGGAGATCCTGATGAACAAATATGGGTTTGGGTATAGATTGGAATTTTCTTTGATTTTAATAAAAGAACCCACACTTCACTTCACAGTGCCACGTAATCATCCAACATAACACCTCACTCAGATTTGACCACAGTGGCATCAGTACCGTTATGTTTATAACGGCGTCCACGAAAAGGACCGAATTGAACATTTTTAAACAAAATATGGGACTGTACTGAACTTTTTCAAGAGGTAGAACCATTTTGAACCAAACCCCCAAAAGTAGAGACCAAATGATGTATTAAACCTTTATTTTAATATTAAAAGTTCAAACATATAAATACAATTTCAATTAATGAGTTTCAACATCTAAAAGAATATTATCTCTCTAAAACTCTCTTTCTACGGACTTTATGTTATCTCTCTAAGCCTTTTCGTCATTTGTTCATCTGTTTGAAGACCAAAAAATGTCTAAGTGATCACTGAGGCAATATTTTGAAGTCTATCTGATTAGTTCTTGCACAATAGTAAATTAGTTTTTATTCTTTTCTCTAGTTTGTGCATTTTTCCATGCATATAAATGATGTTCTATCGTATGTGTCATCTAAGTTTTTTATAACTTTATGATATTTAATCAAAATAAAGTAATGTTTACATAATTAAATTTGAAGATGAAATTTAATTGCAGCGTCATTAAAAGTAATAACATATTTTGTTATTTATTTAAATAATTTTATTACAATGATATCACTCTTTTAACAATTATATTATTTTTATACACTTCAAATATATCAATTAAATATAATATATTTGAAGGTAAATTAAAAACAAAAAAAATATTAATATTATTTTACAAATTGAAAAAAATGATTGAATTTTAATTTTTTTAACTTGTAGTAACAGTTTGAGAAAGAAACATTTTATTTCATAAATAAGAGATAATGTAAAACTTAGAAAATGACATTTTAGAAGTGATATTGAGTTAAAATTAGCGAGACTTGATTATTTTAATCTTGAATATAAATAGCTTTGTTATAAACGAACTTCATTATTTTAATACATATTATCTCTTTAGAAACTACTCTTATAGAGTTATTTGATTTCTCACTAGGAGTTCTCATTCCTTGTTCATCTGTTTGATGATCAGAGACGACTAGGTAATTCTTGAGGTGAGTTATTCACTTTCACTCGATCAATTTCTCTAATAGAGTACATTGTTTATTTGCTTCTCTTTAGTCTATTTCGTTCTTCCTTTGCATGCAAGTTTGTTGTGGTTGCATATGACGTTTGAGTCTTCTATAAGACTCTCTACTGATCAGTGGTCCTTATAGTTTATTCTGATCATGTTTCTATTGTTCATAAGAGCAAATAAAACTTCCTATGCGTTTGACATTATTTTAGGATTTCTATAGTGGTTTGGTTATTTGTTAGGTAAGAGAAGCTAATTACATTGTTTTTACACTACTTTAATAGTTTGAACTTACATGTCTGGGTTACTGAAATTGTTAGTTGAGCATATTGAAATTTTGTTGTGTTTGATGGTTGTATGCTGCTTGATTTTGTTTAAATTGGTCTTGAGTTGAGAAACTGAGGATTTGACCATTTGAGCAAATTGGTAGGCACTCTGACATTAAAAACTGTTTTTGAATCAATAATATGTTAGGAATACCAATTTGATCATTTGAACAAGTCCCTGTTTCCTCAAATCACAAATTTGAATGTGCTGGTTTTTTATATAGCATTGAGCACATGCTTAGTTATGAAGGTCTGGGAGCCTTTAAGCTCTAAAACGCTAAACATCAGGTTTATGCCGCTGAGCGACCAAAAAATGCGTATGGTATGCCACTGAGCATTGACTTTGTATTGTTGAACGCCACTTTTCTCTACAGGTCTGAAACCATTTAATTTCAAGTCGTTGAATGACAAAATGTTTTCATTGGGTGAGACAATTTGTGAGAGGTTTGGTGTTGAGCACCAGAACTGGCATTGAGCGCTTTCCTTTGCGAAAGGTCTTGCGTTGTGCATCACTTTGAACGCCAATGTATGTTTTTAGTGAATTTTTGATTCTTTGAATTGTTTGAAGTTATTTATCATGGTTTCTATGTATGGTTATTATGGATTGTGATGTTTATGGATCGATAACCTGATTGAAAGTATGTATGGTGTTTATTCATGTATGATAATGTTGTGAATGTGAGTTGGTTAAATCATGGTATGAAAGTGATGATGAAGTAGTGATTTCTGGGGAGGGAATTATGTGGAATGTGTGTTTCAGTAGGATATGCCTTGAGGTAAGGATTGTTCCATTTGATGTAGCTATCATGAACTCTACTAATCATGCATACTCATGTATAGGAGGGTGATTAGGTGGTAAGAGTGACAAGAGATTATGTCATAAGCACAACCTTAGGGTTCTTATGACCATGACAAAGACTAACCTTGTGTGTGTCAGCTTGGTAGAACCGTATGTTATCACCACAAGTTCATCAAAGACATGTATCTAAATAATTAAGTCTAGTACGAGTTTTTAAAATATGATATGATTATTTTTATGAATGAGTGATGTATGATAATATATGTGTTTGTTTCATGAAAACGCTTTTGATACATTAACTTACCTTTTCTTCTCTATTTGTTTGTCTATTTATTTCTTTTTAATTACGATCATCACCTTAATGATGTAAGTAGATAAAAATGTTTCAGTTGATCCGATGTATGAAGAAGATGTCACAACCTAGTTAAGATTGTTCTATCAAGATTTTTTTTTTTAAATTCTAGCTTCATGCTAGTGTGTGTGTGTATATATATATATATATATATATATATATATCAAATGCTAGTATATATGATTATGACTATAATTAAGATCTTACGTAAATAAGTAATAAATAATGTTTACAATCATTCATTTATAATTACATTAATTATATAATAGGTAATATTAAAAAATAATATTGATGTACAGATTAAAGGATTTTATTTCTAATTTCTCTTTGAATCTTACTATGAAAGAACCATCCTAAGTTTGTCTCTATGTTGGTTGAATTATGTATAAGTTAATATTTTAGTGAGATAGTCAACAACTTGATAAGTTGATAGAACATAGGCTACAATTATTCTAAACACTTGATCTCTGATATAATGCACATTACTACAAAAATAAGATATTGTATCGGTTATCTAAAACATATTAGAAACTAATGTTGTTTAAGGTAATATAATAAGTTGAACATATATAACATCGATGTCTAAGAATCGATGTTATATGTCTTGATTTTCTTTTTTATAGAAAAAGCATGGTGTTGTGAAATAAGCTAGGGTTTAAGTAGTATTGAGTAAGGTGTTGCAAAGTCTCCTTTATAATACAACAACTGTAGCATAGTATGAAGAGCCTATAGTGGTGAAACAAGTGCGAGCACGGAGGACGAAATTGAAATTAGGACTAGCTAGAGGAGTCTTCACAATAGTGACATATGGAAGGTGATTCTTGCATGCACCTCCTTCACGTGATAGTGGCGACACCTTTTTTGCAAGGTGGCGATAATAGTAGCTAGGGTTCAACACGAAGTGGTGAAAGGTCACACCTCCTTCACATGACGACACATTCTTCTCACAACAACAATAGTGCAGTGTGGAGGCTTCTCAATATTGAAGGGTGGCGCTGGTGAAACTAGCTAAAGAGACGAAACCAACAAAACTTTTCTAAACGACAATAATGACTCTGTTCTTCTTGAGTGCAACTATGACAAGTGGGAGCTAGGGTGAGAACGGAGGTCAAAACACAAGACTTAGCAAAGGTGCAACTATGAAGAGAGGAATATGCAACAATGAAGGTTCTGGAAAAGAGAATGAGAACAAAAAGGAGAGAGGCGCAAGCATGGAGAAGAGAAAACAAGGGTGCAAAAGAGGACAAAAAGCTCTAGAAACAAAAGGAAAGAATGCGTAAATGCATTAAAAGGTATACTACATCAGTTTTATTGAACAACCGATGTAGTAACATGTTTTTATATTAAAAAACAATATATTGATACTTTTTTAATTTTATTTTACAATCGATGTAATATGGTTTCCAATATTTATGAAACTATCATCGAATGATTCATCACATCGTTTCTTTTAGGAATTGATGTAATATCCTATTATAATATCTCTGTTCTGCGTTGGTGGAATATCAATCTCAATGTGTTTGGATTGACCATGCATGATTAGTTTTGAAGAAGCTAGGCCTTGACACTCAAGTTATCACACCACAATGTTGGTTTTCTTAGCAAAATGACATATTAACTCATTAAGGAGTGAATAAATCCATTTTATTTAGATAGCTAAGTCAATTAGTACTTTATTTTTTAACTTTGTACTAGATCTTGAAACTACCTTTTTGCTTATTTGAGGACCAAGAGACAAGTGTTTCACCAAGAAAGACATATTGACCAACCCTGAATTTTATATATTCACATTCATGACTTGATATGCATTTGAGAATCCTGTGAAGTCCAAGTAAATAGATGATTTAATGTGTAAACAGTGGTGAATGGTACCTTGAAGATACCTAAGTACTCTTTTTATACCTTGCCAATGAATTGGCTAAGCTTGTTTATTGAGAATCCTATGTCATGTCTTGTATTTGTTAAGTATGGTAGTGCTTCAATAACTTACCTGAACTTGGTTGAGTCTTGTAATTTTTCCCTTTTAGCTGTAAATGGTTTGTTAGTTATCGTAGGTTGGATAAGGTGAAACATTTTCCTCATAATGTCCCTTATGTACTTTGATTGTTTCAAGTACATACTAATTACACATCTCTTTAAACTTCTATACCTAAGAAGTAGTGTAGGTGACCAATATCCTTAAGGGCTTGTTCTTTTGAGAGGATTTGAGGGAGTGGATTTGAGGGGATTTGAGAGGATTTGAAGATAATTTTTTTTGTCGTTTTTTGAGCGAATTTAGAGGTAAATTAGAGTGAATTTGAAAATATTTTTTTTAATTTGTCATGTCAATACAATTCTATAATAATTCTCACAAATTTTATTTTCAAATTCACTCTCATTTACTTCCAAATTCGCTCAAAAAAACGATAAAAAAAATTATCTTCAAATCCTCTCAAATCCCCTTAAATCCATCCTCTCAAATCCACTCAAAAGAACAAGGCCTAAGTGAAAACACAATATTGAGTAATTTGACGAAAAACTAAAATAATTCGGTGTTGTTTCCAGTGACAATTATAACATCCACATATATCATGTTCTCAAAACCCTAACTAAGTAGGGCATTTTTTAGATTGTCAAACTAGACTCTTGGAGCTTGTTTCAATCCATATATTACCTTAGATAACTTGCATATATGATTAAGTTTAGTCGAGTCTATAAATGCCTATACTTGTGGCATAAACACAATTTCTTCTAGGTATCCACTAAGAAAAACATTGCCTATGTGATACTAAGAGAAGAGTTTGATTTGACATAAAGGCTTTATATTAATTGTTCATGACTTCTTTCCGCTATGGTATTGTGAGTGATTCTTTGCATTTTTTTGTTCCTTTTCATATGGGCAAATTTCAATTAATTCAACAAAGGGTTTCTTTGGCTTGTGAAAACTAGCCTCGTTTTTGGTCTAATGATTATTGATGGTAGTGATTGGTTCAATATATATATTTAAATAATTAGGTAAGCTAATTAAAGTAACTCAAATTTTACATTATTCAAATAATTAGATAAGTTAATTGAAGTTACTCAAATTTTATATTATTTTTACTGTTAAATATATCTTTGACGTTGGAAATGATTAGATAAAACCACAATTAAGAATATTACCAAGAAACATTAAAAAGAGAGTAAGTTTTCTCATTTATGTAAAATAAACTTTTTAAAATAAGTATAATATTTCTTTTATAATGAGTCAACTAATTAATAAACATAATTATAATTGTTTACATATTTTTAATGAATAATACACAATTTATTTTCCTTTTGTTTTTATCACAAAACTGTACATTTTTATTTTTTGAATTAGGTTTAAATTAAAAATTGCGATTATATATATATATATATATATATATATATATATATATACTAATAAAAGTATTATCTATATATTTAAAATATAGTTATTTATTGTATTTGTTTTAGGTTGAGTAATTTTTCTGATAATTATTTATTTGTAATAATTGACTTAATAATTTTTTATATGTTTATTTTTTTTTATGATTTTTATATTTTTTAGTTTTTTGTTAAATTAATATTAGCTTCGTTTAGAAAATGATGATAATACAATTATTTATTTTTTTGCGTATTTATTATCCAGTTACTTTATAACATAAAAAAATATACTTATTCTAATTTAGCATAAATAGTCACATTAAATTTTTAAAAAGTTTATAAAAATCACTTTAAGTTAAAAATAAAAAATAATTAAATTATTGTTATAAATATTTTAATGGTAAAAAAAAATCTGACTGCAAGGAAATATACTGTTAAAAAATGAAAATAAATATGAACTTAAAAAAATGTAATAGCCTGTTTGAAGTGTTAAAAAATATTTAGAGATATTGTTCACTCGTACAAAGATAGCTTCAACATGATTTATTCTATTTTTATCCCTACAGTCAGAGTTGCCGTCACTTCTAATGAAAATGAGAGAAACTGTATTTTATTTATTTATTTATTTATAATTTCGTTTTACCTCTTACTTTTATTTTAATTTATTTTAAAATTTAAAATATTTTTAAAAAATATATAAAAAAGTACTAAACATATTTTTAAATATCTTCCTACATTAACATTTTTTGTAATAATATTATTGGAAACGCGTAAAATATTCAAATAAAACTATGCGATCTCTTATCTCTTACAATTTTTCAATTTATGCTAAAATCAATTTAGATTAATTAAAATACTAGGTAACAACATTTTATCATACTAGTTTCATTTAAAAAATAAATTTTTTTCTTAAATTTGATAATAAGAATAAAAAATAAAAACTATTTAGAATAAAAAGTTATTAGAGATGAAATTGTAATTAAACAAAATTTGTTTTAAAAAAAATTTCATTAAATAATTAAAATATAATCAATTAGATTTACTGCTACTCATAAAACCAACAATATTTTTTTAATTACATTCGAAACCACACGAAGTACTCAATAAATTTTATTAACACAATTTTCCAGTTCTTTGGGTAAATTATATTAGATATCTTTTCCTTTCCCTTTATATATTTAACATAGAAATCTCTGAGAAAAATACATTTATGAATATCTATACACATGTAAAAAGGATTTGTTTTTATTTTTTTTTCAATTTTACTGTTTAAGAAATTATAATTTTAAATATAAACAATTATATTTTTATTTTTACCTTTTAACTGATCTTTAATCAAAATTTAATTATTTTTTAACATAAAATAACTATTTTATTCTTTTAATAACTATGTTTTAAATATAACTAATTATTTATAATAAAAAATTAATCAAATAATTAATTTTTATTATTATGTTTAATAAAATAATTTTATAATTATACAAATTTTTATTAGAATAAATAAAATAGACACACTTCGAACATGTATTTCCATTAGTATGTATAATTTTTTTAAGGTAAAGTCATATAGTATATATGTAAGCCACTTTAATTTTTTATAGTAATTTTGTATAAAGTGACTAACTATAATCACTTGATCAAGAAGAAGAAAAAAATAAATTTTTTGTTGTTTTAAAAAAAAGTCGTATCATATGTATATTGGGTCGCGATAATTTATTATAGCATTTAAATATTAAAGAGTTGGGTTTTTTGTTTGGGTTTAGGGATCAGTGACAGTGCCCTTCACAAGGGACTGTCCCAAAATGGTCACATTGTCATATCAAATTAATGATGTTACGGTTGTGAGAGACCTATTGATGCTATTTTATTTTTTTAGGTTCAATCGGAAGTGGAAAGTGAGAACACTTTGTGCATATAGTATTTATTTGAAAGATTTAATTAAATTTTCTTTTATGACTTTCAATTGAGTTCTATTTTTAAAATATGTAATTACTTGGATTTTTGTTGTGTGTGAGTATTATATTAATATAGTTAGGTATATGTAGTGTGTCATTTTATTGTTTTTTTTTTAATTTTTAAATTTAAAAAAAAATTCTCTTGTGGTCAGTATAATATAATATTGTACCAGTATTATATAATATTGTATCAGGTAACAATTTAATTCCTATTTGTTATTTTAATTTTATTTAATATTAATTTTTTAAAATTTAAATAATTTTATTTTTTTAAATTATGATCCAATTTAATTTAATAAAAGTGATATATTAATATTTAAATTAATATTTATTTTTTTATTAAGTATTTTTAACTATTCAAATTTATATATTATGTTAAGCTTTGTTTAAAATTTGTTTTCAAATTTTAAATCTTTTTGTATTGATATTTTATATCAAACTTTATATTATTTTTTTATTTGAATTTATATTTCAAATAATTGTATATGAATTTATATAGAATTATAAAATTATATTACATATATTTGTATAACATTATATATTAATAATTTTTATACAAATATTAGAGTTGGTTTAAAAATAAAAATTTTATAAATTCAAATCTAAAATTTTAAAAAAATTTTATTACAATATAAAATAAATATATTTAAAATTTAAATAAATTTTAATATAAAATATAAATTTAAATAAACTTGTTAAAAGTATTTTATAAAAATATTATGGTGATATTTATATAAATATATTATTGTGATATTTATATAAAAATTAGAATTTGTGAAATTAGTAAACTTAAAAAAGTAACCGTAAACATAAGCTCATACAATTAATTATTTTCTCTTTAATATTATAAATAATATTAGAGTTAAAAATAAAATTATACTTTTTCATTTAAGATTATAGTTCTATTTTATTTTTCATAAATAAATATATGTAACAGTAATCGATAATACTAAGGTGTACCTCCTTGTAGAATACTCTCAACCACCAAAAGCAACTCACTCTGGTCATCCCATGCTCAGCCATGTATTCGTACGTGGATGCAAATCTCAGTTTATAAACTGGTTTTGTGGATTGAGTTAGGCTTAAAGTCTACTCCTTAACATGGTATCAGAGTTATGGTTAGAGTCTATCCTAACGAAATTTGTTGTTTGTTGGACATGTTGTTCCATCTACCATCAGTCTCACGTTTGAGATAATATCTATATCTCGACGTGAGATAGGTGTGTTGGAAGACTCACATAGAAATAAGAACAATTTATAATATATAAGTGAATGCAAATCTCACCTTACAAGTCGGTTTATGGTTAAGTTAGACTTAAAGTTCACTTCTTAACAAAATTTACTACTTCTAAAATATGAAAATATGAAAATGAATGAGATTTGAGACACCTTCAATATACTTTAATATTATTTATGGATCTTTAATTTATTTAAAAAAAACATAATATTAATAAGATTTGAGTTCAATTTATATAAAAAAGTGATACCACTTTAATTCAAAATCATAGAAATATGTGATAATGAACTTTCATTTATTTTTATATATACTCAATTTTTTTATATTTATCAATTTAGACACATTTGAATTTCCAATAAGATGTGATGATATTATTTTTACTTTCAAATAAGTTCATGCTAGGTGTACGATATGTTTCTTCTAGTCAACGAATTGACCAAACAACCCAACTAGTTAGTTGAAAAATGTGATATTTTAATATATTAATTGAACGACTGAGTTATCATTTATACAAAAAGATCAAGCGGCCAAGGTGGAATGACTTAAAGTATAAAACCATTCTGATTAAACTCCTAATCAAGATTTATGGAGTTTGGGCCATAATTAGGCCAATAATAATAAAAAGTTATCATAAAAATTATAAATAGGGGTATAAGATAAGGTGGTAGAGATAAACTCTTAGAAAGATATTGATCGACCCCACATACCAGTCAGGTATCACTGCTGTTACATAAAAATTTTATTAAAAACAAAGGAAAAGGAAAGAAAAACATGAAGGACCACACTAAACCCATGATAAAATTATATCGCACATATAGGAGGAAAAAACCTCTTATGAAAAAAAAATACATGAAAATTCTTCCATGCTTTGATCTCCATATACCAGGAAAAGACAAATTCTTCATATTATTAAAATATTTATCATTAGTGAATCCTTTCACATTTGAGAAAGACCTTTAATTTTTAAAAGTTTTTGCTTTGAAGGATTTAGTATTAACTTTCTTTGGTCTACTCCTACGTGGTTTTCTTGTAGTTTGAACCGTCTCATCATCCTCTTCAGAATTAGAATATTTATTTTCATCATATTAGTCTATTCAGAAGCTATTTCAATTCTTTCGCAAAACGAGTTCCTTAGATATAAAATGATTAAGAATTACGGTTAAACTAATCTACTTATTTTAAAAAGAGAAGATTCATTCACAACATAATTATTATCATGAGTATCACTTACTCAGGTTGTGACTGAGCAAAAACTATATCACAACACATTGCATCGTACTAAACCATAAATTTTATCATAGGTTTCACCATAGAGTATACTATTTGAGTTAAAGAACCTTTAATTAGTCTAATGTATGCACTAACTACTTTAAGATGATAATGCTGTTCAATATATTACCAATTTCTTTAATTAGTCTAATGTATGCACTAACTACTTTAAGATGATAATGCTCTTCAATATATTACCAATTTTCTCATTTCTGTCAATAAGAAAATTTCAATTTACATTTAATTTTTATATTTTTTTTGCAATCACATAATAATAAAAAAATTATAAATATATAAATTCTAAACTAAAATAACAAACAAATGAATATTTTAATAATTTAAAACACAAATAAATATAAAAGTAAGATATATAAATTTATTCACATTTTTATACTAAATTTATAAAATTAAATATGTCCGAGTATTATGACCGGATCTTTCAGGGTCGTTTTATCCTTTTATTTTTTATTTGGAAAAAGTTAATTAGATTTTATAAAATTATTGGTATAGATATTTTGTTTTCATTTTTTTAATTTATTTTTCATTTCTCTTTCGGATTTTCCCTTTTATCTTAATTCTTGCTCAGAACC
The DNA here is from genome assembly GCF_018835915.1 of Vigna umbellata. Next base: position 51,894 of record NW_025903851.1, read on the forward strand.
CATCACCACTGTTAACGCACCCTAAACAACCACGAAACATGACACTAAAATTTGAAATAACATAGATGGCTGATGTTCATGCTTGGTAATAGCAGTTACAGTGGATGATTTGAAGCTTAACATATCTAAATTCAAAACTACTAACTAATCTTTAGCCTACCATTACATTAAGTCATAAAAGTTGAGATTCATTTGATCTTCAATGGCTTTCATAATCTCCACCTTCCTTAACCACTCTGGCTTCATCAATCTTAAGTTCTTCCATCTGCTGCGTAATTGTCTGCATGCTCACTTCAATCAAACCCAGCAACCCTTGAAGCTCTTTCTTGGTCAAATCTTTCAGATTAGGAAATTCTCCAGTTTCATCATGCACTTGAAGCATGTCAAGGAACAACTCCTTCAATTTATTCTCCTCCCTCAGCTTCATCAGCTCCTTCTTCGCCTCTCTGATCATATTTTCTACTCTCTTCTCTTCTTCTCTCTCCATCCTTCTTTGTTCCTCTTGTGCCCAATCAACCAGTTTCAACTCTTTCAATTTCTTCACCATGTTTTTCTTCTTGAATGTTGCTTGCCTCACTAACTTATGCCTCAAAACTATAACTTTCACTCTCCTCTGAACAAACATGGCTTCTTTGTTGTAGTGAAAAAACACAACTAATTAGGGTTTACACTGCTTTTTGTTGTGTGGTTTTTAGATGCAAAACGATGTGGTATTTATATAAGTATTCTACCATACAAATTTCTCTTAGGTTTCTTTAGAAGGAAAGAGATTGAAAAAAGGAAGCTGTTTATCAATTAAAAATAACTTATTTGTAAGTTATGAAAGAAAAATATTAAAAAAAAGTTATATGCAGTTTTTTATAAGTTAACTTATAAAGAAAAATATTAAAGTCAGTTATATGCAGTTTTTATTTTAAGTTAACTTATGTACAAAATTATTTTTATTCTATGTATAAACTTATTTTTTTTCCTCTTAAAAGTTTATAGGACAAAACGTACGGATAAATTTGAATGTTTTTTTACACCTAATGAGTAGTACCAATCTCTTAATTATATTATTTACTAATATAATGGACAGGTATAATTTAATAATTATTAATCAGTTGGACAGCTAATAATTAAATGATAAGTTTAATATAATAAAAATTCATAATATTAATAATTAGTGAAACTTGATAGATGATAATAAAGTAATGTGTTAATTGAAATGATTAATTTTAATCTAATAAATTTAATAATTAGTATAGAAAATTAAATAATATTAATGATTATTAATATATTTGATAATTAGTAATCAGTTAAGTCATATATAATAATAAGTAATAAATGAATAAATGAAATGACAGATGAAATTTTAATAAGTATAATTTAATAACTATTTATTGTTAATGATAGTTAGAAAGTTTAATATAATAATAAATGATAAATTTAATAAGAATTAAAAGTTTAATGTAGTGATAAATTAATATGATAAATACTCACCAAAGTAATTAATATTTTAAACATAAATAATTTGTAAACTTAAAACTTTATAGCAAAAAAAAATGTAAAACTTAATGATTTTTAAGTAATAAATTAATGAGTGAAATATAATAAGTGATAAATTTATGATTTTGCTTTATGTTTAATTATCAGGAATAAAATAATTAGAGATAAAATATTCTACCCAAGCCCCCATTGATACTCGCAAAATATCTGTAAAATATAAGGTGAAATAATAGATGATTTTTCTTATAATTTTGAAATACATGAGTGATTTATAATATATTTTGTTATTAAAATTAGTCTGTATTCACTTTTTTGTACTTGAACATTTTATTTTCAGTATTTTTTTAAAAATATAATAAAAGATAAAATAGTAATATAAAATATGTGTATTTAATGAGAGAATTTTCTTTATACATACTAGTGTTCAATTTTTTTTATGATAATAAAAATTAATAAAATTATTGCTACTATTACGATAAAAATAAATTTAAATGATTTTTATAATTTTATTGTAGGTAATTTTTAATAGATAATGTTTTTATTATAAATATTTATTTTGTTTCAAAAGAATAGTTAAATTTAGAAAAAAAGGAGTTAAACTGAAAAGAAGGGTTAAATTTAAAAAAAATAGTAACTAAAAGAATAAAATTGATAAAATAATTATTTTTTATTTTAAAAAATACTTTAAATATAAAATTGGAAATAAAATATGTAATAGATTATATTATTTTATCTTATACAAATAGTTATATATATATATATATATATATATATATATATATATTAAATCTATTTTTATCATGAATTTTTAATGTAATTAAACTCCTTTAAAAATTTAAATTAATATAAACAGTATTGTAATTAGGTCTTTACTTGTCGAGTAACGTTTCAAAATAATAAATTAATAAAATTTATAATTTTTATTTTAATGCAAAATTTACGACATAGTAATTACTTATTCGGTATTATTTTATGGTCAACTATTATGTATTATGAAGTTTTGTTTAACTTAAACTAAAATAATCATCATTACTACTCAATTTTATTGTTTATAACTCTTCAATAATATATAATAAACATAGATTAGAATTATAAGACCATATAAATATAATAAACTTCGTATGTCTCTATACATTTGAAAAAAAAAATCAGTGCAATTCTTGGACTTGGACCTATACTATATATCATAACAGATTATAAAAAAAAACATATATTCTTTCAAAATCCGAATATATTTTTGCAAAGACCTTTATTTCAAGCATTGTATTTTTCATGTTTGACACTCGATATTTGGCAGTACTCCTTATACAACATAGGGAAAAATTTGCAAAATGTTTTCTGACCATTTAAGTAATTAATTCGTGAAATCTCAATTAATATAAAAGTGAATAATAAATTATTATTAATGTTTTATTTATAGTGTATTACTTTGTTGACCATGAGTTCAATTGGATGAGCCACACTTATGGCCCATCAATCTTGAAACTCATTACAACAATTATCTATTCAGGCCCAACCACAAGTTTTAATCCTTTGACGATCCATTCATGCTCTTAGTCGAGAGATATCGATACCCAGTATCTAGATTGGAACTAGTCATCGATACTTGGTACATTACTATGTTAAGGCTAATAACCTTGCTTGAATCATAAGGTCTTTAGCCTTACACAGGACAAAATAAGTTGTCTAAAATTTAAGGTAATAATATAATAAAACTCATTTCATAAAAAACAAACAAACAAACGGGTGGCTTAGATTACAAATACATGGATTAATTACGTTTTTGTCCCTATAGTATAATGCGATTTTTTGGAATTCATCCCTATTTGTACTCTTGTCTTCCCCTTCCTACCTTTTCCTCTTACTCTTCCTCCTCCTCCACCCTCCATGGCCTATCCTCCTCTTCTTCTATCCTCATCGTCGCTCTTTACCTTTTACCATCAAGCCAAGGAGCCCAACTTTCGTGTCCTTTACCTTTTCTAAACATGAATTAAGGTTTCTCCACACTCTGAATTCCACTTCACAATTCCTTCATAATGAGATGATAGAGGTTGAAAGGTTGAGAGAGTGAGGGAGGAAGAAGATTGACCATGGAGAGTATGGGATGAGGAAGAGCCACATGGAAGGTAGAGGAGGGAAAGAGAAGGGTACACATGGACACACACACTTGAACACACATGACAATACCATTTGCTACATAAAAAAGTTTAACATTGTTAGGTGAGGAGTAATGCATTCTTACCTTTCTTAAGTAGAAGGACCAAACATGATTAGGGATGACGAAAATACTCATGTCTGTGGTTATCCGTAACGAATAGTTGGTAACGGGTATTTTAATACCCATTTATAAATGGGTCATGTGCGGGTATCATACTACTTTTACGTATTCGTTATTAGCAAAAAAATAAAAATAAAATTTAATTTATATTTTATTGAGTTAAATTTAATTAAAATTAAAATTAATTTATATTTTACTAGGTTAAATTTAATTAGAATAAATTTTAATTTATATTATATATTTAATAAGTTTTTTGTATTTTGTTTAGATTTTATTTTAAAAATTTATAAAATATCTTTTTTAAATATTTGTGGATATCATGAATATTCGCGTAATTTAAAATATTCATGATCTTTTTTAAACGGGTATCCAAAAATAACAGGACGAGTAACAAATGAACTTTTTTATTATAAATAAATATCATTCGTGTTCAACCTAGCCTAACACATTATCATTCCTAGACATAATCAAACTTTAGAATATGAATAAATTTCAAAATCCTATCATACTTTAAGGATAAAAAACATAATTAACCCTAAATACATAAGTGAATAATGAATTAATATATATAAATGATAATATTAGATTCAACAATAAATTATATATATTTTTTGAAAAACTGATATTAATGTCATATATATATATATATATATATATATATATATATATTTATTGATAAAACTTCAGAGTACTAAAGGAGGCTTTGACCACTACAAAATATATAAAAATGTTTTTTTGATTTTAGTATTTTTGTATATGTGATATATTCTCAAAATTTTTTACATATTTGTTTGACATCTTTAAAATATTTATTAAAGATTCGTTATTAATGTCATAGTAAATACTAACCATTAATTCGATTAAAGACTTATATTAATAACGAAGCTAAGAATCAATAATAAATCAGAGTTCAATGGAACTTAAATAGTTACTCATGTCAAAATGTGAAAAAACCTTTTATTAGCTTATGATTACAAGATGTCTTAGTCTACTGAACTTAAACTATCAATGAAACAAGACAATCTATATTATATCATATATTTCTTTAATTAATACACAAATTCAACCATGTAATTACAAGCTTGTGAACTTCAATATCACTTGTAGGCGTATGCAAATCATTAGAACTACATTTCATAATATCTTACATTACTTAAATAGATTAAACCAATAATGCTTAACATTGTCATATGTCAATAATGACATGTGGAAGGGAGGGACAAATGTCTCAAATAAAAGAGATTGAACATTTTATAGAACTTTTCAAACCGCAGCTCATCTCATTTTCTCAGAATCTATATCTCACAAAAACTCAAGTCTCTTCTTTTCTTCTTCTTCTCTCTAGAAATTCTTCATCTCATTTCATCTTTTCAGTCATCATACCACACTTAATCACCCCTGGTATCAAGAACATCAATTTTTACCGATCAAAGTCTTATTTAGAACAGGTAAGTCTCAATCTCTAGGGTTCTTGTAGGATTATGAAACTTTCTGACACATACAAGTCACATTTATGGTTGCATGTGTTCATCAGCTTCTTCTTCTTAATTTTGATTACTTTTCTGGTATTTTGGGTTGGTCCGTTATCGAAAATCGGTGAACTATAGGTTCTTGAAATTTTCTGGTGTTAAGAGAAAATTTCTGAAGTGGTAGAGCTGTTCGGTCCAGTTAAGAGGTAAGGGAAGCTAGATAATTTAATTACTTAGTTTTGATGTATGAAAATGTTGTTTGATGATGTTGCATGTATGTGAAATTGAATGATTTGGTGTTCGGTGCTGTTGGTGTGGAATATTGATGCTGTATTCATGATGATTGTGTTTCTGCATGATTATGGTTCAGTGGCCGAGTGAAATTGGAAGGAAGTGTGGTAGTGAAAATGGGGGAAATGTGTTCGGTTTGAGTTTGGTCTGTATAAGACATCTAATTCTCGGTCATTGAGTTCATGATTCTGCAGAATTGAATCTCAAATTTGTGATGAAACTCTCCTAATGATGTTAGAAAGGTTTAAACAATCTTAATCAAGTGTAAATGAAGTATTGGATATATGTTTGGAGGATTAGAAGTTGGAAGATTGTAGTGAAATTGGTAAGGATTGGTGTTGATCATAATTCTGCAGTTGATCATAATTTTGTAGTTATTCTGCAGAATTATGTAGTTCGCTGAGGGTCTTTAATTGGCCGTTCGGCTTCTCTCTAGTACTCGGTCTTAACTGAGTTCTACTTTTGTGGATTCTTAGTTAATGATCGATCGGTCTTGTGTTGATATTCAAGTGAATATAATAGTCGGTCCAGACATAACATTTGATTGTAAACAACGTTCGGTCTATCATAGGCTTTAACTGTTATTGACCGCTCGATCATGTACTGTCTTAGTAGTGCTCGATCTTGCACTAAGCGCTCTGTCTCAGTAGTGCTCGATCTTGTACTAAGCATTATGTCTCGTCATAATACTCAGTCATGTATTTGTATTAGGTACTATTGGTGTTCGGCTTAAGCCAATAGTGTTCGGCCTGAGCCAATGACANTATATATATATATATATTAAATCTATTTTTATCATGAATTTTTAATGTAATTAAACTCCTTTAAAAATTTAAATTAATATAAACAGTATTGTAATTAGGTCTTTACTTGTCGAGTAACGTTTCAAAATAATAAATTAATAAAATTTATAATTTTTATTTTAATGCAAAATTTACGACATAGTAATTACTTATTCGGTATTATTTTATGGTCAACTATTATGTATTATGAAGTTTTGTTTAACTTAAACTAAAATAATCATCATTACTACTCAATTTTATTGTTTATAACTCTTCAATAATATATAATAAACATAGATTAGAATTATAAGACCATATAAATATAATAAACTTCGTATGTCTCTATACATTTGAAAAAAAAAATCAGTGCAATTCTTGGACTTGGACCTATACTATATATCATAACAGATTATAAAAAAAAACATATATTCTTTCAAAATCCGAATATATTTTTGCAAAGACCTTTATTTCAAGCATTGTATTTTTCATGTTTGACACTCGATATTTGGCAGTACTCCTTATACAACATAGGGAAAAATTTGCAAAATGTTTTCTGACCATTTAAGTAATTAATTCGTGAAATCTCAATTAATATAAAAGTGAATAATAAATTATTATTAATGTTTTATTTATAGTGTATTACTTTGTTGACCATGAGTTCAATTGGATGAGCCACACTTATGGCCCATCAATCTTGAAACTCATTACAACAATTATCTATTCAGGCCCAACCACAAGTTTTAATCCTTTGACGATCCATTCATGCTCTTAGTCGAGAGATATCGATACCCAGTATCTAGATTGGAACTAGTCATCGATACTTGGTACATTACTATGTTAAGGCTAATAACCTTGCTTGAATCATAAGGTCTTTAGCCTTACACAGGACAAAATAAGTTGTCTAAAATTTAAGGTAATAATATAATAAAACTCATTTCATAAAAAACAAACAAACAAACGGGTGGCTTAGATTACAAATACATGGATTAATTACGTTTTTGTCCCTATAGTATAATGCGATTTTTTGGAATTCATCCCTATTTGTACTCTTGTCTTCCCCTTCCTACCTTTTCCTCTTACTCTTCCTCCTCCTCCACCCTCCATGGCCTATCCTCCTCTTCTTCTATCCTCATCGTCGCTCTTTACCTTTTACCATCAAGCCAAGGAGCCCAACTTTCGTGTCCTTTACCTTTTCTAAACATGAATTAAGGTTTCTCCACACTCTGAATTCCACTTCACAATTCCTTCATAATGAGATGATAGAGGTTGAAAGGTTGAGAGAGTGAGGGAGGAAGAAGATTGACCATGGAGAGTATGGGATGAGGAAGAGCCACATGGAAGGTAGAGGAGGGAAAGAGAAGGGTACACATGGACACACACACTTGAACACACATGACAATACCATTTGCTACATAAAAAAGTTTAACATTGTTAGGTGAGGAGTAATGCATTCTTACCTTTCTTAAGTAGAAGGACCAAACATGATTAGGGATGACGAAAATACTCATGTCTGTGGTTATCCGTAACGAATAGTTGGTAACGGGTATTTTAATACCCATTTATAAATGGGTCATGTGCGGGTATCATACTACTTTTACGTATTCGTTATTAGCAAAAAAATAAAAATAAAATTTAATTTATATTTTATTGAGTTAAATTTAATTAAAATTAAAATTAATTTATATTTTACTAGGTTAAATTTAATTAGAATAAATTTTAATTTATATTATATATTTAATAAGTTTTTTGTATTTTGTTTAGATTTTATTTTAAAAATTTATAAAATATCTTTTTTAAATATTTGTGGATATCATGAATATTCGCGTAATTTAAAATATTCATGATCTTTTTTAAACGGGTATCCAAAAATAACAGGACGAGTAACAAATGAACTTTTTTATTATAAATAAATATCATTCGTGTTCAACCTAGCCTAACACATTATCATTCCTAGACATAATCAAACTTTAGAATATGAATAAATTTCAAAATCCTATCATACTTTAAGGATAAAAAACATAATTAACCCTAAATACATAAGTGAATAATGAATTAATATATATAAATGATAATATTAGATTCAACAATAAATTATATATATTTTTTGAAAAACTGATATTAATGTCATATATATATATATATATATATATATATATATATATTTATTGATAAAACTTCAGAGTACTAAAGGAGGCTTTGACCACTACAAAATATATAAAAATGTTTTTTTGATTTTAGTATTTTTGTATATGTGATATATTCTCAAAATTTTTTACATATTTGTTTGACATCTTTAAAATATTTATTAAAGATTCGTTATTAATGTCATAGTAAATACTAACCATTAATTCGATTAAAGACTTATATTAATAACGAAGCTAAGAATCAATAATAAATCAGAGTTCAATGGAACTTAAATAGTTACTCATGTCAAAATGTGAAAAAACCTTTTATTAGCTTATGATTACAAGATGTCTTAGTCTACTGAACTTAAACTATCAATGAAACAAGACAATCTATATTATATCATATATTTCTTTAATTAATACACAAATTCAACCATGTAATTACAAGCTTGTGAACTTCAATATCACTTGTAGGCGTATGCAAATCATTAGAACTACATTTCATAATATCTTACATTACTTAAATAGATTAAACCAATAATGCTTAACATTGTCATATGTCAATAATGACATGTGGAAGGGAGGGACAAATGTCTCAAATAAAAGAGATTGAACATTTTATAGAACTTTTCAAACCGCAGCTCATCTCATTTTCTCAGAATCTATATCTCACAAAAACTCAAGTCTCTTCTTTTCTTCTTCTTCTCTCTAGAAATTCTTCATCTCATTTCATCTTTTCAGTCATCATACCACACTTAATCACCCCTGGTATCAAGAACATCAATTTTTACCGATCAAAGTCTTATTTAGAACAGGTAAGTCTCAATCTCTAGGGTTCTTGTAGGATTATGAAACTTTCTGACACATACAAGTCACATTTATGGTTGCATGTGTTCATCAGCTTCTTCTTCTTAATTTTGATTACTTTTCTGGTATTTTGGGTTGGTCCGTTATCGAAAATCGGTGAACTATAGGTTCTTGAAATTTTCTGGTGTTAAGAGAAAATTTCTGAAGTGGTAGAGCTGTTCGGTCCAGTTAAGAGGTAAGGGAAGCTAGATAATTTAATTACTTAGTTTTGATGTATGAAAATGTTGTTTGATGATGTTGCATGTATGTGAAATTGAATGATTTGGTGTTCGGTGCTGTTGGTGTGGAATATTGATGCTGTATTCATGATGATTGTGTTTCTGCATGATTATGGTTCAGTGGCCGAGTGAAATTGGAAGGAAGTGTGGTAGTGAAAATTGGGGAAATGTGTTCGGTTTGAGTTTGGTCTGTATAGGAAATCTAATTCTCGGTCATTGAGTTCATGATTCTGCAGAATTGAATCTCAAATCTGTGATAAAACTCTCTTGATGATGTTAGAAAGGTTTAATCAATCTTAATCAAGTGTAAATGAAGTATTTGATATATGTTTGGAGGATTAGAAGTTGGAAGATTGTAGTGAAATTGGTAAGGATTGGTGTTGATCATAATTCTGCAGTTGATCATAATTTTGTAGTTATTCTGCAGAATTATGTAGTTCGCTGAGGGTCTTTAATTGGCCGTTCGGCTTCTCTCTAGTACTCGGTCTTAACTGAGTTCTACTTTTGTGGATTCTTAGTTAATGATCGATCGGTCTTGTGTTGATATTCAAGTGAATATAATAGTCGGTCCAGACATAACATTTGATTGTAAACAACGTTCGGTCTATCATAGGCTTTAACTGTTATTGACCGCTCGATCATGTACTGTCTTAGTAGTGCTCGATCTTGCACTAAGCGCTCTGTCTCAGTAGTGCTCGATCTTGTACTAAGCATTATGTCTCGTCATAATACTCAGTCATGTATTTGTATTAGGTACTATTGGTGTTCGGCTTAAGCCAATAGTGTTCGGCCTGAGCCAATGACATTAAGTCTAAGACAATAATGTTCATTCTAAATTATAAGTGTTCGGTCTAAGATTCAAGTGCTCGGGTTTAACTTTAGTATTTGATTGTTCTAGTGTTCAATCCTAAAATCGTGTTCGCCTCATGCTTGAGTCTTACTCTTTAAATGACCGTTTGGTCATGTTCACATATGGGGAGGGTTTTACTATCCGATCTTGTTCATAAGATTTGTTGATCTTTCCATTCGGTCGTGCTCAAGGTTGATGTTTGTTTTACTGTTCGGTTTGATGTTATTTAAATGTGTTATGGATAAGGAAATATGTTGGTATTGAGGTATGGTATTTATAATGTGATATGAAAGAGAATTCCAAGGAGGAATGTCTTAGTGGTGGTTTCAATGTGGTGAAAGTATGAATATGGTCAGACTAAGTTTGCGTTCATCCTGACATTCTAATGGTCACCGAGTCTCAAGTAGAGAATGGTGGCGTATGTGGTGAGAATAGCATGAGGCTTGGTTGCGTATAGCTTTGGGTTCCAGCTATCGGACTAAATTTATGTGTAGTTTGCGGTTTCCAGCTACAGTGAGGGATGAAGGGCTAACCTCGTGTGGCGGCTTGGGTTTCCAGCTATGGTATTCATGAAGTTTCTAGTTTACCTTTCCACGAGTGCAAGAACGACCGTAACTACATATTCATATAGTCCAAACAGTTAGAGTAAAAGTGGTCGGTTATAACATGCTTGTATGATTTCTTTAGATGTATGATTGTATTATATGTTTGTATGAATTGTATGTTTATATAGTTAATTAAATTACACTAGTTTACCCTTATTTTTCTGTCTGGTCATGTTGTCCGTTCGGTTGTGTTTGTCATTGCAATGATCACCCTTTGGGTGTGAGTAGAAGGTGAGGAGTGTTCTCTGGAGCAGGCGTTGACAGAAGAGGATGATTTCCGTTACGAGTAAGACCGTTCAGTCTTGTTCTTGTTTTCGTTTTCAGTGTAGGACCGTTCGGTTGATACACTTCTTGTATGATAGATCGGTATGCTTTTATGGTTTGTATCAGTGTAGGTTTCTGTAAAGTTTTTAATTTATGGTTATTTTAGGATAACTGTAAGTTAGCTTTATTTCCTGTAACTGTTCTATTTTATTATAAATGTAAGAACTCTTAAATACAATTTACATACAGGTATATTTTTAGGATGTTACATCATCACATCATATACCATACTTTTTTACCTCATTATATTGTATCACAATATCATACATATTACTTTCACTTCATTATATTGCATCAGAATTTAAAAATAACTCATAAAACACAAAACATTTTATAACAATTGTTAGAAATAATAAATCTTGTCGAGTTTCACCATATATCCATACTTAAAAATATAACTAAAAAAAACTAATATGATAAATTGCTACTTTTATTAAGAACTTAAGCTGAAAAGAAATATCTTATTTCGCTTAAAAGTTCAAAAATCACAATAACTTCAACTAAAATTATCAGCTTCACATTAGGTCACTAAAACAACAATAACTATTTTCTAGACATATATTTTAATTGATTTTAAGGCAATTGCAAAGCTAAAAACCAAGGAAAAAACTTTAATGAAGACTACTAAGCACAATTCGAAAAGCATTGATTTTCTTAGTGCATAAGTGAAATTAAAAAAATTCTTTCTCCACTTGTTTTTGGGTCTAAATATGCTGAACACATTTTTATCTGTTGAGAAGAGCGAATTACAATTAGTTAAAGTGTATTCAAGTTTAAAAGTAATGTTAGTTCTTTAGTTGAAATTCACTCACCGAATTTTTTCGTTCGCCGAGAAAATTTGTGCAAAATTTATCATTTTCAGAACTTTCAAAACATCAATCCTCAAAACCGGCTTGTAAGGTGAGGTTTGCACCTCACTTATATATTATAATTTGACATTATCTTTAATCGATGTGGAACTTCCAACAAAAATACACTCCAAAATATTTCAGATGTTTGACTTTAACCACTTGCAGCGTCATTTCACAATCACACTGCAAAATCAATTATTCAACTATAAGCAAATCTAATAATAGAATAGAATCTAAACTTTATCATTTAACCTTCCTAGTTGCCTCAACCAAGTTAAATTATCCATCTTCAAATATTTTATACAAAATTACTAAGATATAGTCCTTACGCTTACTTTGCTCATGAGACTGTAAATGCAAGCATATAATATAGGCATGCAAACTTTCCTTCTTGCAACTAAACCAAAACAAGTCTAAAGAGAAATTCTCTCCAAACAAAATTCAACTCATAACTTTTGTTTTCTTTTTGCTATCTCTACTGAGACAAACTCGTATTTTGAGAGGAATACACATACAACAAGTATGGAAAAAATTAGATCAAAATATATGTAAATAATTTTTATAAAATAAAATTTAAATAATTATTCTTTTTATTTATAAGTTTCTTAATTTAAATAATATAATATTCATATTTAATATCATTTTAATCATTTCTACTTTTAGAAAATTAACTTAGTTCTTACAATAATTATAGTTTTATAATTAATTATAAAATATACTTAAACACGTTTTAATTTTGGTCTCTTCCAATTTTTATCTTTGTTTTTAAGATTGAAAAATATTTTTTTTTCTCTAGTAGTATGTGAGATGTTAATTATTTGTTGGTGAATGAAAACTGAAATAACCATTTTAATTAATAGTACATATTAATATTGTGGTATAATATCAGTAAATAAAATTTCAATTTTGTAAAAGAAAATATAAAATATATGCTATTTATTTGTTCTAAAATGGATAATAGGGAATGAGATTCGTGGTTTCACATTTTCAAACGGTAAAAGAAAAGTACAAAATTAATTTTTTTTTGGTTTTGTCGTGATTAAAAACTCTATTTCAAATTTTTATAGAAAAAAATGTGAAAAGTTATAAAAACCAAAATCAATAGCTTATTTTATAGCTTATGTTTGAGACACTTTGTCCACGTAAAAGTTCCCCCATATCCTCTTCTTTTATTATTTTCAAAACTTCAATATTATACTTCTTTTATATACCTTCGTCTCTCATCCCTGCTACCACAACATTACCAAATCCGAAATCCGAGCAGTGCATTTCATATTTTCAAACAATGTCATCCTATTTTAGAAAACATAATTCCAAATAATAGAATTATTGACATCTTTTTATTTGTTATACCAATCTGAAATACAAAGCTAGTTTTTAAAATACTCATTTTAAAATGATTTTAATTACTTTTTAGAATATTTGTTTCATAATACTATTTTATTATTTTCTGGAATACTCACTACAGGAAGAAAGAGGTATTATATGGATCATGGCCGAATGAATTTGTGTTCCGGATTATGTTTCAGCAAGGAGGCTTTCTTTTTGCACCTCTAATTTTTTTTTCACTCCCAAATTTTATTGTGATACAAAATGTTCCTTCCAAATATATATATATTAATTAGATAAGTAGTAATTGCAACTTACCAATATTTACTGCAAAGTAGTATATTTATTGAGAACTTGCACCTTCAAGTTATTTTTAATTTCAGAAGTAATAACATTTTTTCTCTTCTTCAATTTGAACTTTAACTTTCTTTCTCTTTGAACGACGTTCAACTTCAAGTTTCTTCTTCTTTGAACGACTTCCTTATTTTTTTCATCTTCGTTTGAAATAGGTATAGGTAGGTATTCACTTCGTTTTTCTTTGTTTATACTTTTTTTTTGTGAATTAAAATTTGATAGTTTTTTTATTACATATTTTATATATATATATATATATATATATATATATATATATATACCGAATTTTAAAATCTAATTTATAAAAATATTTATCAAATTTCAAAAGTCATAGGTAAATAGTTTTAATAATAACAAGATTTTGAAATTCAGTTTAGAGCATTATCGAATTTCGAAATTCAGTTCAAAGAAGTACTAAATTTCAAAATTTGGTTAAATAACTCAATTGATTTAGGAACTCATCGAATTTTAAAATTCAATTTATAAACTTATTGGATTTCAAAATCTAATTTACAAACTCACCAGATTTGAAATTCAGTTTAGCAATCTCCCAATTTTGAAATCTGGTTAAGTATTCTCTCGAATTTCAAAATTCGATATTGCTTTTATTAATTTTTTAAAAATTTACTTTTCTACATTTATTTTTTTCTTTTGTTTTTGTTTTTATTTTTTTTTAAATTTATGTCGCTAATTTTGTTTTATGGATTTTTTTTATCTCTAGTTATTATTATTGAACAAGTAAGATATTCTATCTTGATGTCATGTTGTAGGTTGTTATAGTTTAAGATGGAAGATATTCCTTTAAGTTTTATGAAATCATAAGTAAATTGCAGCTTTATGTCATGTTTCTCTTTTTTTATAAATGAAATGTGCGAGGGAGATTACACAAATAATTTTACAACTGATCAGATTTTTCTAACACGTGATTAATTTAATTTAGTAGGTTTGAGAGATTACTTTTGATTTTGCTTTTGTTGCTATCATTATAAGATGTGATAAAGCTAATGATCAAAATGAGAGAAAGATGTATGTATTGTTAGGATGTAAAAGGAGTGGAAAGTATAGAAAATACAAATTTGATATTCAACCTAGTATATCCAACATAAGAAAATGCGATTGTTCTTTTAGATTGAGAGACAAACTAATTTTTAATGGAAACAGGTGGGTATTGAAAGTAATGTGGAAATATCATAACCATGATTTGTCAGAGACTTTAGTTGGTCACCCTTTTGTTGGGAGGTTAACATCCACTGAACACTCATTGCTTGTTGATATAACCAAGAGTCAAGTGAAGCCTCTAAATATTCTCCTTACACTCAAAGAAAATAATGAGTGTAATGTGACAACAATCAAGCAAGTATATAATATAATATATACTTACAGATGATCATTGAAAGGTTGACAAATTGAATTATAATAGTTAATGATGATGTTAAAGTGTGATAAATACTTCCACTAGAGTAGATATGTAAATGAATCTGAAGTGGTAAGTGACATCTTTTGGACATATCCCAATACATGAAAATTATTGAATGCATTTAATATTATTTTCTTGATTGATAACACCTACAAAACCAACAGATATTGATTGTCATTACTTGAGATATTTGAGGTCACATCAAAAGGGTTGACTTTCTCAGCTGCCTTTGTATTCTTATCACGTGAACAATAAAATAATTTCACTTGGGTTCTGGAAAAACTAAGAGGATTATTTATGACATATAAGGGTGGTCCAAGAGCTATTGTTAACAACAAAGACTTAGCTTTGATGAATGTCATTGACACTATATTTCTTCAATGCTATAGTTTCCTATGTCTTTTCCACATTCTAAAAAATGTGCAAGTCAAGTGCAAAATGCTAGTAAATTCTGTTGATGTATGTGATGTTTTCATGGATGCACGTGAAAATGTTATGGATTGTGAACATGAGTAAAGTTTAGTAATTTTGTTGTTCACCTTCATCATGTTTGTAATTCATGACCTTTATTCTTTGAATATGTTAATGAATCTTGGATCCTTCTGTATAAGAAATACTTTGTAAAGGCGTGGGCAAATCTTGTAATGCATTTAGGAAACACAACATCAAACAAGTATGTTTGAATCTTATTTTATTTAGTTAATTTTTTAGATGTTTTATGATATTGTTCATGTCATTTGTATTAGGGTTGAGTTTGCTCACTAGAACTTGAAAAAGTATTGGGAAGCAGTATGGCTTAACTTTATGCATTCAAAAGAAACTTGCTGAATTGTTTAAAAAATGTTGACATTGTAAGAAAAGTGACAATCAAACATAAGTTACTTGAAATTACTTGTCCTACTATGACATCAATGGTACCTCCAATGCATAAAATTAAAATGAAAGGTGTATAAAAGACTATAAAGTTGATCGATCTTAAAGGTCAACAAAGTGTGAACCCTCATATTTTGAGCATGTAGATGCCTTGCATTCCAAACATGATAGTTCTTCAACAAAGAAAGACATGTAATCTAAGGCTAAATTCACAACTGTAGAAAGGGCTTTAGACGTCTGTTCTTTTGACCTTTTGACGTCTGACCTGTACCCGACATCTTTGTGGGTGACGTTACTCAGACGTCGCGGGTATACCTCTGACATCTATATAGACGTCCGATGTGGTCAGACCCAACGTCTATATAGACGTCCGAGGTATACCCCCGACGTCTATGTAGACGTCCAAGGGATACAACCGACGTCTGTGTAGACATCGAATGAAGCCACCCCCCGACGTCCATATGCCTGAAACAGTTTGTTTAGGGGTTAGGTGTTGGACATCGGTTTGTGCACTGCCAGACGTCTATAGACGTCCGTCAGTGCACTAACCACTCAAGTTTCCATACGCTGGGAAATCATTTATAGTGCAAAACAACATTGCACGCAAACTTAATTTTTCCTTAACATGTGTTTTAAACACGTCTTTTCCTTTTTCCCACAACAATTTCAAATCATCAATTAAAAGTTTTAAGTAAACATCAATGTCATTTCCAGGTTGTCTAGGACCCGATATCATCATGGACAACATCACATATTTTCTCTTCATGCACAACAAAGGAGAAATATTGTATATCATCAACATAACTGGTCATGAACTATGTTTGCTACTTAAGTTTCCATAAGGATTCATACCATCAGTTGCAAGTGCAAGTCTTAAGTTTCTTGGATCTGCACCAAATTCTAGAAATTTTTCATCAATCTTTTTCCATTGTGGTGAATCAGCAGGGTGTCGAAGAAGATTATCGCACTTTCTTTTGTCAAAGTGCCATTTAAGGTTCTTTGCATCTTCTTTAACAGATAACATACGTTTGAACCTAGGTATTATAGGCAAATACCACATCACCTTAGCAGGTGCACCATCATTACCTTCATTAGCAGTGTTTCTGTCAGATTTCTTTTTAAAACAGGATAAACCACATGTTGGACAATACTTTAGCGAAGCAAACTCCTTTATGTACAAAACACAATCATTAGGACAAACATGTATCTTTTGATATTCAAGACCCATTGGACATAAAAAAATTTTTGCCTCGTAATTACGAATAAGTAGAGTATTATTTTCTGGAAGCATCTCCTTCAACAACTCCAACAACTTTGTGAAACTTTTATCGGTCCATCCATTCCTTGCTTTTAAACTAAACAACTTTAAAGTTGCAATAACATGTAAGTTGGAGTTTATGGATAAGATTGATAAAATTTCAGTTCAGTATTTGTGTTGTTCTCCAGATGCATATTTGATTGTGGTCATCGTTGATTACTCTCATTTCGTGTATTTCGAAGACCAATGCGAAATGCTGCCGAAATCTTATCAAATTTATGATGTAGACTTCTTTGCACGTGTCTTAGCAAATTATGAAAAATAATTTTTTTGAATGTGTAGGGCCTAACCTTGTGAGAGTTAAAAAACTTAAACTAATGATTTTACGAACATAGTATGGATCGAAGCTGGATGAATGAACATCGCATCAGTGAAGAATATGATAAGGGTGTTTCACACAATATGATAAGGGTGTTTCGGAGTTCTTGCAATACGTTGAACAAAATGCTAAGTCTGTGAACGGGACATATTCAAAATTTAATACAAACAATTAAAAGATTAATCGTTTGTGTTAAATTTCAAACGGGAACTAAGTTTCACTCAATGATTTGATACTTATAATCTAACATGCCAATTATAATAACACAACTATCACATGTATATTCAAAAGCCAATAACACATGCAGATCTTAAAGTAAAAAACATGCATATGCAAAAGCTAATAAAATGTATACACAAAACCCAATAACATGCATACAAAAAAATTATCAACAAAGAAGCTAACCTTTTTAGCAGATTCAAAAAGAAATGGAGGGAAATGGAGGAGTGCACAACCTAAAACGTAGGCCAAAAAGAGTAAAAAATGCCGCCCAAGAACACGCCAGAAACTGCACCAAAACGCACCGAAAACAATTTTTAATCAGTTCAAATCAAAGATATTTCATCAAAGAGTAATTTAATCGGAGTAAAAGTAAATTTAAACAGTCCAAAAGAGAGAAAACCCACCTGGAAATGCAATGCCGCAAAGAGAAAACGTGGGGAAGACAATGAACAGTGAGCGTAACTCCTCGCGGGTTCGCGATTTTAGTATAAACGGCACTAGACGTCGGGTACTAGGGGCCCCCGATGTTTATAATATTATAGACATCGAGGCCCTAACTAATATGACGTCTTTCTGATTTAAATATTCATATTCACAGGGGCATTTAGACGTCCGTTAGAGGGGCTCGACGTCGGGGCCCCTCTAACGGACGTTTAAGTGGCTGAAAAAATAAACTCTTCAACTACCCTGTCAGCCCTTTAGGCGTTCGTTGTGGGGGCCCCAACATCTATAATATTATAAACGTCGGGGCCCTCCCTACAACGGACGTTTAAGTGGCTGAAAAAATAAACTCTTCAACTACCCTGTCAGCCTTTAGGCGTCTGTTGTTGGAGGCCCGACATTTATAATATTATAGACGTCAGGGCCCCCCCACAACGGATGTCTAAAGTCCCACTTATTTATAAAAATGCCACCGGTCAATTATTTACGTTGGTGTTTTCGTGGACGGACGTCTATTGGGTGACGTTAAAGGCCAATTCTGCACTAGTGATTTGATGCAAAATTTGGATTTGTGCAACAAAGGAGAATACCCATGTTAAATCAATTCCATCTGATTTGTCATTTTTACATTATTGATGTTGTTGATATTGTTGTTGACAATTGTGAGTATAAATGCATTGTTGCTTTATTGGGGATAGGTGAAGAGTCATAGCCCTTTATCTAACATGATTTGTTTAAAGAACTTAGCCAATAGATTAGTGGGAAGCTATGATCAACTAGAAGAACTAAGGAAGTCTTTACTAGTCGACTCACAATCAGGGGTACATGTTGGTATACTTTACACTTTACTTATTATATCTTACCATTTTCTTCCATAACAATTTGTTTTATTAATTACAAGCTAATATGGAGAAGTGAATGACTATACCAGACACAGACTATGCTATTTCTAATCGATGTCATCTCAGTCTATTTGTCATCGGTTCAAGATATTACGATATTTCCACTACGTACTAGACAACATTATAATATAAGACAACATCAACTAATAACTATATGACGTGTTCATGATTCTCATTTTGTGCAGGTAGAGTGATTATTATTTTATATCGTTATAGAATAAGTTTCATTTACTAATTTTATCTTTAGAGGTTCACCCATAAGAATGTTGTTCTTTATCGATGGTGAATATCATATCGTTTACCCATTGTTACCCCGAGACTCGGGAATGAACATCTTTTTATGTCAATAAAATGTAAAGATTTACAGAGTTGATGGACGTCAATACCAGTTATGTAGACTTGCATCAAAACTGATATTTGTGTTAGGTAAACAAATTATATAAATGAAAATATTAAATACAAAGTTCTTTGGTTACAAACATTACTTTGAAAATCAAAACAACATAAGGTATAATAAAAATGTTGATATTACATGTAAATCAACATAGGTCAAAACATCATTAAATAAACATGTTGCTGGCCAAATGTAGATGAATGTCTGCTACATACATTACGACCTCCTCTACTATTGAGGGCATGTTCTTTGGATGCCTCCCAAGCTAGTTCGATCCCAAGCTAAAAAACCCTCACTCACATCACGACAATCAATCATCCTTTGTAAAATTGTCACAACAGGTCAGATAATGCCCAACAATGACAATACCAATAAATTAATTAACCTTATTTCATAACATAAATACATAAACATTGTTTGGTTACATACCAATAAACCAAATTTTGACTCTGATCTCATGCTCACTGGAATGTCAATGAAGTCTGGGTACGAGACTTGATCAATCGTCTTCAGCAACACGAATAACATAAGGATGAGATACCCTTATGAACAACTTGGGGCCCTAAACACATGTAAATGGAAGGAGGCTGCGGTGAAATTGACCAACACATGCTTAGTGAAGCATAATCAACAATTATCAATGGTTATCAATTCAGCCTATGGAACAACATTTGACGACTGCGGGATACGTTGTTGACACTCAAATTTCCTTAACACACGTTTGAATAGATGACAGTGTACACCATCAACTTTGATGAATGGAAAAATATTGCCATATACGAACGAGTAATTTGATGTGATCTATATAGGTTCCATATCATCCCATCATATGTCAAGGCATCTAATTATGCTTTGATCTCATGTAGGCTGGAACTCTTCCTCTCCATGGCAAAACGTGCAGCGCGAGGTCTAGCCTCATCATAACTAGTAAACAATTTTTTCCTTCCCATCCTAGAAAAATGCTCATATATTCAACTCTACAAAATCATAATCTCCAAGCTGCTTCTTAGACATATTGGCCACACGACTGTAGATATCTAAAGATAATCAAGTAGGATACACAGATGTATGTGACATTATCTTTTGCAAAAATTATGCACTCAACAAGATGCAACAAATAGGCCCATGCGACATACATCCGTTGTTAGTTCTCACAATAGTTAGTATATACGTCTCTCAACCAACTCAATCTTTCGTGAGGACCACGATATTGCTTGAGCTTAAATGTAGCCTTCAGGCGTTCCATGCCTAATAAGTCCATGAAATTTTTTAGTGTCACTTCAAAGTCTAAAGGTTCATTTGGACAAAATTGTCCCACCATAGGCAAATGTAGCAGCACAAATGCATCATTTAGTGTGATGATCATCTCACCAACAAACATGAAAAGTATTTATCTCTCTATGTCATCTTTCAACAAACGCGAATATCAATCCCTTATCGGCATAATAATAAGAAATATCATATAGAGATAGTAAACCATAATTCAACACATAATTCTTGACAACAATATGATGTGGTCCAAATTTAATTATTTTTTTCATGGGAGACCAACTTTATCTCCCATCAATTCTACACTAACTCAACCTTTCTATAATCCATATGCAACATGATCAACATAACTCGTCAACAAACAAATGTCGTGTAGACCTTTAGGATATCCAACCACTTCATCTTCTTAGTGAACAATATTCTTGTGTTGCTAATAACTTCCTCTTGCTGCTCAATAACATCTTTCTAAAAATGAAAACCAATTAATGTTGCAACTTCTCCAACTTCACTACCACAACCTCTTCTATGGACAAATGTCATAGGCCTCCTTTTGGCTTCACTTTATGCAAAACACTCAACTTAGTATATAGAGCCCCTGTGTTGTTGCCATTTCTACATAAACAAATTCAAAATAAACATTAAAACCAGTATGCCTAACAAAATAACTAAATTTAAAGAAAATAAAAAAATAAAATTTAAAAAAATCTAAAACACAATATATATTGAAATTTGATAGAATTTTTTATTTTGAAATCCATTCCATTGTGAAAATCAAAATTCAATACAATCCCCAAATTTGATACTCTTTTGACCGGATTTGAAATCGTATAATTTACAACTAAATTTCAAAATCTATTATTTTCCGCAACCTCTAAATACTAATTTTCTAAATTTGTAATCGTAAATCTCCAAATTTGTTTCGTACCTAAGTTCACCTACATATTTCGACATCAATAACAAAACATTTACAAATTTCTATTATCTCAAATATATAAATTTAGTAAATATAATGTGTATTTGCTTGTTTGTTGTTCATGACACGACCTTGCTTTAAGGTGGGGTGTATGGGGAGAGGTAGTGTGTGGGTGCACTATGTGGGGAGAGAGATGTGTGAGTGCTGATTTAAAGAAAGTTTGTACTGTGGTGCCTAGGGTGCAAGGGGTGAGGGAGTGATGGAGGCAGTGCAAAGGGTGAGGGGGTAAAGGAGGACTTGTGCAACACCTATGATTAGCATGAAAGTATGTAAAAAAATGGGTGAATAAGAACGAATAATGATACTTTGACAACATTTTTTTGATAACATTTTAACATCATTTACGTGTCATTTTATGATTGGTCCAAAATTACTCCACTATCAATAATAATAATTATAAACACCAACATAGACCAATCACATAATGACACACAGATGATGTTAAAATGTTGTCAAAAAAATATTGTCAAAATATCTTTATCCAGTGAGAAAATATAAGGCGAGAAATTTTTCTTTTTGTCCTAATAAAAAAGGTTAAGGGATTTAGAAAAATTGGATGTGCGGGAAGAGAAATTGGAGATGAAGGAAAGCCCCTCGGGAAGTGAGAATGATAATATTTTGGATTTTTAAAAGATTATTTTAAACTTCAGAGAGATAGTCCAGCAAGAACATATATGTTTTTTGTTACCAAGAACCTGTTCTGTTTGCAGAGTCTACCAGGGACCCACTTGAGCATCATAAAATTGTTTCAAATTATGCCCTTTGCCGGCGGCATCATTGATTATGCATCTAATACCAGTATGGTTGCATCATCATGGTTTGGTACAATATTTAATAACTATATCGTGCTTGGCCTACATGTATATGCGCCATATAACCTACGATTCAGATTCATTGTTTCTATGTTGAGGATCTAACATCTGAAAGTCACTGAAATGAGTATTTTATGATCACATCATACTATGTAAAGAAAGAGAGAGAAAGAACAATACAGAAACTTAACGCAGAAAATTATACAAGGACAGTAGCAAATGGCAGAGCCGAAAATTTAATATGAAATTGAAAACGATGGCTACGCCGGAGTTACAACAGATATAATTATGGTGTGGCTAAACATGCTGCTACGATCAAAAGTGTAATATTACGAAGATTTACATTTTGACTAATTTGTGTGTCCTCCGTTGGATTAGAATTACTAAGAAATGCCAATTATTAATAAAAAGGTCTGATCTGGGAAGAAACTTTTAATACAACAGCTATCAAAAACTCTTGGATTGTACAACGACTATGAATAAACCAAAAACTAAGTACCTAAATTTATAAAAAAACGAGTCCATCTAGGACTATTAATGAAGTGAAACACAACATAAATCACACAGTGTACATGTTATCACGTAAACGATGATACAAAAGATCAGAGGATCCATGCATATCCCAACATACAAAGATACAATGGGAATGACCTTTCATTCCCGATATTCCCGCGCCCAGAAACACCAAATGTCTTGCTGAACAAGATTGTGTGAACTTCACAACAAAACCCCAAGGGTGCTTCCCCTTTTTGGTGAGCATCCCTAAGAATAAATAGTTAAGAATTAATCCTCAAATCTGAATGATTAAATAAGGTATCTTCATTAGTTGACTAGACGTCAACACTACGAACAATGAATGAAATGGATAAGTCAGCAGGTCAAGTGATTTCTGTCAATTCAAAAGGTAGTGCTACTCTCACTTGCAGACAGTGAGGGGCCTTCAGACTTCACCAGAGTTGATCCTTTGCTACTAATGTCAAGGCCCTGGAAACGACCAAGCTGGTCATTTTGCAATATTTCTGATAGTGTATGAGAACTAGTTTGATGCAGTTGATGAGTTGGCATTGTTGATGGGGAGTGACCAAATGATGACAACTGGATGTTCTGGTGACCAGAAGGACCTGATTGTGACAGGATTGGACTGAAAGTTGATCCCGTAAACGGCATATGGTGCATTCCCAAATTAAAGGATTCAGTGTGGCTCATCATCTCACCAGTAGCAACTTTAAGTCTCTCAACTTCCTTTTTCAATGCTTCATTAAGAGCTACAACATATCAGAAACTAATTTCAGTACAATTAGCTGATCTTAATAACACACTTCTAAAAGTTACATTAAAAAGATTAGTAAAGTACGTGGTTTTTATGTATATTAAGAATATAATGATGGTTACCATCACGAAGCTGTGCTTGCTGCTCCATGGCTTGCAGACGGAGCTTAAGCTCGGTATTTTCAGTACTCAGGCCTGTTGTGTCCCTCTATAAAGAATCATTAAGTATTTGAGTAATTTCTATTTGGCCACAATTGGTTTGTATACGCATACAAAATAAGTCATCCCAGTAAATCCTCAAAAACAACGCATCATTACATTACCCACATATCACATTATGTAAAATTCTATACAATTCTAGATTCCACATAAAAGGAGGAATTCCAGAAGAGAAATACAAACGCAACAATGACATCTACGGGTTAAGCAAATATTTGAAGGTAACAAGAACAGACACAAATTATAAAAATATAATCCTATGCGGCATACAGAAGACAACTTGATTAGTATACTAAATTTAAGTTGAAGCAAATTTTACAATACTTCTGGAATAAATGTAAATGTGTCATGATACAGTTGAAATTGCACCAAGCAGCATCAGGAAATCCCTTAACAAATCAGAGTCTACTCCGTAAAATGGAACGTCTAAAAGCACTTTAAATTTTAGACAAGCACAAACCTGGTATAATGTCAACTGAGCAGAAAGGGTTGTGGCTTCGGTCTGAAGTGTTTGAACCTTGCGCTCGAGTTCTTGTATATAGCGAGCTTTTCTCTCTTTAGATCGAGCAGCGGATTGCCGATTTGCAAGTATTCTATTCACAAAAACAATAAAATAATGAGAATAATAATATACAGAATCAAATTCAAAGCAATCACTTAATAAAACAAGTGAGCACTAGTTTTAACATAAACCCTTCGCTCCCGGCATTTAAATGATTCTTCATGGTCTGTAACAAGGTTTTAAAAATGCATTCACATCCTCAATTTCAGCCACTACAACAATTCTGTTTACCAAATTATGACCGTAACTTTTGCCACAACAAGGTTCTTTTACACACTCCAACCAAGTGGCAAAGCAATTTAAGGCTACATATGCCTGACTTTTCTAGCAAATGACATGGATTGCAGTGAAACAATGACGACAACTGCAATTAAAAACCCTGGCCTCTAATTATTCATAAATTAAAACTTATCAATTCACACAGCATCATCGAAATATCACAACAGAGAGGTCGAGCAGTTTCGGCCTTCAGCAACAAGCCTCAATTTAACTTCATAAACCAATTAAATTTGAAACGGGAAAATCAACTAAAGTAAAACCTTAAACAGATAAGACCCTACTGTTTACTAATTCACACGTCACATCGAAGTCTAATCATTAGAACCCAAAAAAGAAGCATTTCTGAGATCGAAGTTGAGAACCTCTTAGCACGCTTGGGATCAACTGTCCATAGCTCAGCTAACTTATCAGGAGGCATAGCCTTCTTAGCTTCCATAATTTCGGCAAAAGATGAAGAGCCATCGACGGAATTACTGTGCCGGTGCCGCGCCCTCGCCGGACTTTTCTCCCGTTCTCCGGTCGGATCCGCTCCGTTTCCCGCACCGCCCGACCCGTTTGCACCTCCCAGCTTGTCCACGTCAATGTACGTCGAGAACAAGTCGTCCTCGGATCCGATCTCCTCCATACTCGCTGTAGATGACCCGCCGGCAAATGGATCCGACGGCGACAGGTCCATCATGTCGTCCGGAAGCCGGAAACTCACCTCCGAGTGAGCTCGCCGGTGGTGAGCCCCGCCGGAGCGTGCGAAAATCGAGGACGAGGAGGCGCCGGCGGCGGGGACCGCTGTTGACGGCGGCGGTCGTGGTAGCTGAGATGCAGCATTGGCATTGTGAGGATTGGGATTGGAATTGGAATTAGGGTTTGAAGATGGATCTTGCATCTGTTCCCAAAAGCTAATAGTTTTGTCACCCAACAGAATTGAACTCTCTTCCTTCTTTCTCTCCAGTTCTAACATTTCCGATAGACACGAGTAAATAAAAACTATATATTTAAATAATAAGAGTAATAATAAATATATAATGTTAAGAGCTTTTTAATCAAATTAACTATAATGTATCCATATATTCGTTTTACGTTACTTTTACATTGTTATATGCTATTTTGATTTTTTTACATATTCTTTAGACTGAATGATATTATTAAACATAAACAAAAAAAAAAATCACCATTAAAATATTGAAGGGGAGTATTTATACTACATAACATTTTTTTTCCAGCTCATGATTATTAAAAATAAAATTGTAACAGTATACAATTAAGATTTGTGATACATGTATAAAAAAACATTATACTAAGCCATTCGAATAAAATGATGACTTTGACTTTGAAATAGTTTTTAATAATTGCATTAATTATGTATAATTATTATATTCAATCCAACTAGAATTATTCTAAAAAAGCGTTCATCTGAATTTTAAGATAGGGCACTTTCAATATAATAATTAAACACATTCATAAAATAATTAATTTAGTTGAATTTTTAAAGAATATCATGAATGCATCAGATTAATTTTTTATTATTGATGGTTTTAAGTTATTATTATCATTATAAAGTATTTTATGAAAAGGATAAAAAAATCCTGAAAAAGATGTATTCTATAATAAATAGCAAAGGGAGTAATTACTTTAAATTATAAATAATGATTTTTGTGGAAGTTTTAATTAAACTCTTTCTATCATTGTTGAAGAAATAGAATATTATTATTTTACTTTATAATTTTATAAAGTACCTTGTGATCCCCGCCTTGTTCAATGGAAAGCTATTTGAATTAAATTATAGATATTTATATATATTATGGTATGTGTTGTTGAGGGCCCAAATGATATTTAATTCGTTGTTGCCCAAAAAGTCCTATTTAATTTGTATTATATAGAATTTTATATATATATATATATATATATATATATATATATATATATATATATATAATTATAATTTATGCACATCATTTTCAAACATCACGTAACAGCACATGCACAATCATGTGACACGGTTGAAAAGGTCCAGTGATATGTCACCACTATACACTGTGTGAATTAATGTTTTGACCATTTAAAAGGTATTTTTAGACATATTTAACTGTGTAGGTGAAGAAGTTAAAGTATGTAGAATAAAAAAATGTTTTGAAATGTTAATAGTTTTAACATTTAGGTTAAATTTACTATTGTCTAATATTTATTTAATATATCCACGAAAAGAACATGTATTAAAGTTAACTAATAAATTTAATATTATTATTTTGCATATCAATAAGCGTGGATATAACAGTATTGGTGGTTTTATTAAAAATAAAATACTACAGTTTTTTTTAGTATCAAAGGACATCATACATAGGTTTCAATAATTAAAGTTTTTTTTTTCTAAAACCATCATTTCTTTACAACCAATTTTTTTAAATTTTTTCTAATTTCACTTTAGCTTATCTTACTCGTTTTTTTTTATCTTTTTAACAATTAAAAATTATAATTGTGATTCTTTTGTAAGGAATCTTATAAAACCATTTGATCAAATGTCAAATAGAATAACCCTTTTGTTTTTTTTATGTTTGAAACCTTACATTTGCAAATAGCTCTAAAATCATGAATGTGATTTAAGATTATTTTTTGTGATTTTTTGTTGTTTTCTATCTTAATAGTAGGCTTAGAACGCTAATCAGATTTTTGTTGTTTGTTTAAGGAATCGTGTGTGTTTGTGTGTTCTAGAAAATCCTTGTTTGGGAAGAAAGGTATTTGGCTAAGGTGAGGAAAACTAATTTTAACTATTTAGGTTAAATTTAATTTTTTTTAATTGTTGATTGTGTAATGAATTTCTGTTTTTGAACTTGGAATTGCATTGTTTCTTTAAATTGAATGGTTAAGTTGCATAAAATATGTTGACAATGAAATTTATTAAATTGGTATATTGGGATGACTTGAAATTTATGAAATTTGTTTATTTAGCCGAGAATTTGGGGGTTTCCTATGGTAAGAAAAATTCATATGTTTGTAGATTGGTATTTGTTGTGAAATGAGGTATAGAGATTCAAATGAAGAATTATGTGTATGTGTGAGCATTAGATAATTATTGGCGAGAATGACTTGTTTTAATATGGTTTTTTAAGTGTTTAGGACTTGTGTAAAACATGAGATGTGCATTATTGGTATGATTCACATGGGTATTTTGCAGGTTTGGTTATATGTAGACCAATTTGACACTAGTAATCAATTACATCTCGTTGATCATCAATTATTAGTTGCAAAATCGTGCTATTTGCATAAATATGGCTTTAGGAATGTTGGTAAATGATTACCAGTTACAAAACTAGGTTTTTCTATTCTGAGTTATTTTAAGAAAGTTGAAATTTCTGCTTCGTTACCATTATATCAAGTTGAAATTTTGACAATTGATCTTAGAAAAATGATTATTCATTTTGACTGGTGGGATCGTTGATATGAGGTTCGTAGTTAGACCAGTTAATTTGTCATGATTGCACTATATTTTAGGTTTCTCTTTTGTAAAAGGTATTTCTATTTGCTAAGTTAGTAATTTCTTATGTACTGTTGTGATCTTGAGTTGATCTTAATATAAAAAGTATGTGTTTTGGGAATGATAAATAAGTGTGATGTGAAAAGTAAGACATGTCAATGTGATGAAATAATTTTATTTATATATTGTGGTTGTGTTATAAAAATATGAATAAGGAGGAAATGATTGAGGAGTATTAAAAATATGAAAATTTTCAAAGAGGTTATATCATTATTGTATGAGAGGAATGTAATGAACTGTTTTAAGAGATTTTATCAGGTCTTAGGAATGTTGTATGTGTATTGAATGTTGTGTTTGAATTGTATGGTCATATAATTCCTAAAGAATAAGGGTATGACATGTAAGTCTAGTGTTATGCATTTATTAGGGACACTCTTTGAAAGTTATCCTTATACTCTACTAGACTCTCAGACTCATATAGAGGAAGAGGTCTAAGAGGTGAAGAGGGAAGGAGATTCTTATAGCTAGTCTTAGGGTTGTTAACTTCATTTCCTTTAGGCTATAAGTTAGCTCACTTTGTCACGAGAGAGGGGGAACATGTATCATTACTAGAATTGTAATGCTAAGAAATTCATTATTTTTACATGACAACACAAAGCTTCTAGAGTAGTGAGTGCATAAATTTAGATATCAAGTCTAGTATTATATTTTGCTTAGGTATCTAAGAATGATATGCTGACTAAGAATGATATGCTGACTGAATCATTAAATGTTTTGTTTTGAATTGGTTGAGATATTAAGTTATAAATTGTTTATGTATGTTTATGTTAGCATTAGCTTACCCTTTTTTTGTTTGTGGTTATGTGTTTTCTCTTCCTTTGCGACGATCATCATTTTGACATGAATACAAAATGTTTCAGGAGCTAGTCGTGGTAGCCAATAAGAGTGAATACGCTTTGGAGTAGTGTTTGTTTCATAAGTTTGATAGATGTACATAATATAGAATATTTAGTATAATTCATAGTTTGATGACTTTTTATGTAAAAAATGAAGACATTCATAGGAGTTGCGACTGACCCTTGGTAATTGTCCATAAAACTTTTGTGCCACCAAGTCAAGGCATATCCTTCACACTCCACTACCACTAAGTCTACTTGTTCTTGATCTCCTTGGTTTACATTAAATATTAAATATTTGGTCAATGTTGACCTCTAGTGTCAAATACTAGCAAGTGAATTGGCTCAATTGTTATAAACAAGTGTTGTATCCACATGGATATGTTCATATTTATCAATAACCTTGAATTAATCTAGATTTGGAATAAAACAGTACTTTAGTAGTTTAATATTGATCCACACAATTAAAATTTAATTAGATAAACTAATGAGAATGAGCGTGTTGGGATAGAGTTTCATTACTTTGTTTCTACTTTACCATTACTAATTTACTGAGTATCAAATCATTATTCAGTGTTCCTAGAAGTACTAAGTTACTTCTAAAGCAATTCTTTCACTTTATAACCTAAGGAGTTTATACTCAGTGTAATTCCCCCACTCCTGATTGAATGAATCTTTGCATTAAGAATGAGACTTTATATTCATAGCACCTAATAATAATAGATGATGTGATTGGATCTTAACTTATAATAGTTTCCAACTCAATCCAAGTTGATATAATGGATGAGTGATTTATCCAAGCATTAAACATGAATCAAATCAATAACATCTTTATAAACCATTTAAATAAATAGAAATTAGTACCAGTACAGAGAATCCAAAGTAGTTACATTCAATCCTAACACAAGAGAATTTAGTTACTCATGATGGATCTAACGATAAAAACTACGAGCTTTTGTTCCTCCTTCATGTCTCTTACAAAGGAGTTTAATATTTAGAAGAGAAGTGTTCTAATAAAGTTCTAAAAAGAAGTTAAAATTTGGATGCAAATAAAAAAGCATTACTTTGTTTTTATAAACTTCTATTGATTGGCTTCAATTCTAATCATGGTGATAAAAATTTGGTGTTTTCTTCTAGCTCAAACCTCTTTTGTGATGGTCAATAGTGGAGGTTTCCTTTTAAGGTGGATTTCCTCCGTGGTTCAGCTCCCAAATGTGGTGTTGAAGGTTTCTTTGTTGTGAAGTTTTCTTCACGTGGCTTAAGCTCTAACATTATTGCTCAACTACTCCGTTGTAAGGCCAATTTTGAATTTTGATCTAATTGCCTTTTAACTAAGGATGACAACTAAACTCATCCCTGTGGATATATTCTGAACCCATCCCTTTTTGATGGAGAATCCCCACATTGATTGAGTACGGGTATATGGGTAATTGTTTGACTTACATCTCCTAGATACTTTTTTTCAAATCAAAAATTTTGTGTAATTATGTTCAAATGATATATGTAAATTAAATATTTTTACTTCACATATTTGAATATTTCTATTCCTTTTTAATATTTGTATTTATTATTTTTTTTTCACATGAGAATATTTGAATATTTAACTCTCATATAAATAATTTAAGTGTTAAATAGCATAAACCTTTTACTTACTAAGTAATATAAAAAAATTATCTTCTTTTATTCTCGTATACTTAATTTTTGTTTCATTTGAATAAATCTTCTTATTTTGTTAAAACAATTTTCATTATCTTTTAACATTTTGACTAGTTTGATATATATGAAAACTTTTATGATATTTCTAAAGTATTTTTCATCTTATCATACCTTTAATTATACATTTGTTTTCTTTGTATAATTTCATTTAATGGTGTGTCAAATTCTTCCTAAGACATACATGTAATTATTTTTACTTTTTTTTAATATTTTTATTTGTTGTTTATTTTTATCATGTAGAATATTTTTTACATAATTATTTTATTTTCTAACACATTATCATAATATCAGTGTAATTGTATAAAAAATATTTAATATAATATTATTATTTATTGTCATTCTCATGAATATTGTTTATCATCATCCAACATACATTGAAGTTCAAAAAATGAAAGATATATGCTAAATTCAATTATTATTAGTTTAACTTTTATTCTTTGTGTGATTTGATTTCATTGGTTATTAAATTTTGTAATAGTGTATAAAAAAATAGATTTCATTATTAGGATTTAAAGAATGGAAGTAAAGAAACATTAAAAATATTTTTAAATTTGAATATATGTTTTCTTTTTGCAATTTTTTATTTTTTTAAAAAACTATTATCAACTTTGTTTCATTGATGTTTGCAAATTTAATAAATGATTTGGTTTTCATGAAATTTTAGTTGTTTCTTTAATTTGAAATGTATACAATTATAATTTCATTATAAGTATTTGATATTAAAGAAACGAGAATATGTCATTTTTATATTGAATATTTGATAATATTATATTTTTTTTGTAATATTTTTTTTATTATTTTATCAAAATTAATTATTTGATATTAAAACAATAAGAAAGTATGTATGGAAACGGGTACGGGTGTATACCCTTTATCCAATGGAAACAAGATGAAATAAAATTTTCATATCCATTGGGTTTGGGTACAAGAATAAAGATAAATTTTCTTTGGGGATGAATATGGGTTAGCGAACCCATAATTTGTTTTTCATGAAATTTTATTTGTTTCTTTAATTTGAAATGTATACAATTATAATTTCTTTATAAATATTTGATATTAAAGAAACGAAAATATGTCATTCTTATATTGAATATTTGATAATATTATGTTTCTTTTGTAATAATTTTTATTATTTTATAAAAATTAATTAATTGATATTGAAACAATAAGAAAGTATGTATGGGCACAGGTACGGGTGTATACTCTTTATCTAATAGAGATGGTGATGAAATAAAAATTTCATACCGATTAGGTTTGGGTATGGGAATGAAGATAATTTTTTCTTTAGGGATGTGTATGGGTTAGCGAAATCCATCTCCATCCCACACTATTGTCATCCTAACTATCAGCTACAGTTTTGTGACTTGAGCTACCATCCTTCAATTCTTCAAAAAGTGTTGTAATTCACCCAAAATACATTATATTTCCATATATATGATTCTTCATACCTCATTATGCAATTCCTAACTAAAAGTGTTATTTTACTAAAAGTTAAGTCCATTACATGCAATTCAAGTGTTAAAAACATATAAAATCAAGTAAAACAGACACTTATTTTAGTCAACTTTTGCTTCCCACTTTAAATACACATCTGGATCACTATTCCATAAAACTTAGGGATCTTGATGTTTAAGGTTGGTTTCTTTAAAGGTGTGTTCTACTTCCATATTATCGTCAATCTCCTTGGGAGCTATTTGGTCAATGTGAGGTCCTTCTTCTTTTTTCTTCTCTTGCTTCTTTCTCAACTTCATCACCAATATTTGAATTGTCTCCCTCAAGTGTCTTTCACTTCCCTTTATTGACAATTCAATTTCTTTGAGAAGCTCAACTACAAATGAATCTTGGTTGAGTTAAGTCATCAAAGGCTTTCCAACCTTGTGTGTGGAGGTGTTGGATGAAGGTTTTGACATTTTATACCTACACACAAAAACCAAGACCCACAAGAAGTTAGAAACGAGGTTAAGGTTAACAAAAACAAGTAAACTCTCGTAGTGTTTGGCTAGCTCGCCAAATTTCAAGGATAGGATTATACTTGTCAAATTAGCTCATCTCATAGGACTTGGTCCTAGCCCACATGGGTTGAGACCAAAAAATTCCACAGGACAAAAAAAAGCCTTTATTTAAAAAAACCCATAAGTCCAAATATTCTTAAAGCCCCATGGCTAGGGTCAAGCTATGTAACATGTTGACAATTTTATTCCTAATAATATTAAAAAAATTTCTGATTAAGTTAATAATATTGGTCTAACCGATGTTGTAACTTAATCATATCCAATAGTCATGCGAATCAAATTATGTAATTGTATTAATATCTAGATTTTGTTTTTTAATTTTATAAAATTGTGTGTATTTTTATTCAATTTCGATATATAAAAATGTTTATGTTATATTAGCACAGTTGATTTTTTTTTTTATGGACAATTCTTTTAAGAATTTTTTTTTTGTACTGAAATGCGCTTATTATATTTTAGATGTCAAAACAAAAAATAAGTTAATATTTTATTTATATATAATCTTTTTAAAGTAGTTTATCAAAATAAATTTATAAAAACTTTCAAAACACAAAAGAATTAAAAGAAAATGTACTTTTACCATTGTATCCAAATATAAATAATTTTTGAACTTATACAAACGATTTATTTTGAACATTTTTTTTCTTTCAAAATTACCTTATTTTTAAGCTTAAACAAACTCTAACATATATTTTCAAAATAACGAATTACAATTAAAAAATTATTTTTTTATAAAACCAACATCTATATATTTATATTTAAAGAAAAAGGATATTAGTAAAATATCATGTTAAAACTAAACTAATTTAGTTTTTTTGGGATCAACTTCACCTTAATGTCTCAACTCACTTTACGTGGGGTTTTGGAGGTTGAAGTTTTTAAAAAATGTCCTATTAAGTGGGTAAGAAAAATATGACTTTGTTTTATAAGTGGTCAAGGTCATTCCATGAACTAAGGCTTAAATACTTAGTATGCATTCAAAATCTCAAATATAAATTCAAGAGTGTTCAAATATCTTAAGTTCATAGTCTTGAAAAATGGCAATAAAAAACAGCCAACCAATCACTCAAAGAAGTTGAAGGAAAGAAAACTATAAATACAAACCTTAAGAATATCCTAAGACAAAAGAAAAGCACAAAACATGAAATAGCACACTAATGGAAATACTCAATTGACAAAACAGTTTAGAAGACTAAATGATGAAAAACTTGAATTAAGACTAAAGGGAAACACTCAAACTTACAATAAAATTGAACCAACTACACATACTAAGAAGATTAGTAAACCTACAAGAATGAGACTAATTTACCAAGCTCGTCACACAACCTAAAATGACCAATGCGTATAACTTTTTAGCATCAATTTTTTTTTCCAATACAAACTGAAAAGCTCTCAATTAGTACAATTTTGTGAAACAAAATAGATTCAAAAATTTTATTCTAGAATGGCTTAAAATTGTGAAATTACTGGTAGATGAAAATGAACACTTAGCTCATATGTCTAGGCTCAAACAATCAATTCAAGAAAACTAGGCTAAATATTTTATCAAATACCTCCAAGCATTATAAACAAAGATAGGAAAACTAAAACTAGTTATTCATGACATATGACTCAAGCAACGATAAGTTCATTTAAAGACTCAAAACACATAGACAATGACACAAACATAAAATCAAACATGTAACAATCATGCAATTTTCTTAAAGATGACAATACCCTATGACTAAGCACATACAAGCATGTCATGTAATAACATTTGAGCACATTTAAAAAGCACGGAACAATAGCTAAAACTGCCAAAATAGAACCTAGTAGTAGAACCAGAGCCTAACGAACAAAACAACACCCAACAAACTGCAACTCAGTAGCAACCAGCACCAAGTGGTAAGAAGGTGGTGCCCAACGATGATGCAATGGCGCCCGACGTTGTTTAGTCAGTATCCCCTTATTAGCCATTTCATCCAATGTGATGAATGGTGCCCAACGTGACACGAAGCCAACAACTCACTTTTTCTTATAAATTCATAAACTAATGGTTTAAAGCATTTTATGATAGATACATAAGACAAAATTAAGCCCAAATAGAGAAAAACACCTTAAACCTAAGTTAATGATGATAACTACTCTTGTTGATTTTAAGAGGATAAAGTAATTATGTTTTTTGTTCTTTAAGAAAGCTCCAAGAAGATTCTCATTAAACATTAAGATAACTAAGTTATCTAGATGTGAATATGCACTTCATAGGGGCTCAAAATAGAGAAGATGATGAATTCAAATCACAAAGAAAGAACACAAAATAACAAAGACAAAATAAATTGTAGAATCATAAAATGTAATAAGAACAAAAAACTTGAAATAAAGAAAAAAGATGGAAAAGAAAGGAAATGGAAGGGGATAGGAAAGATGAAACGTCAATTGAGAATGAACCAATCTAAATAAATGGTTGTTGATATTATTTGAATCAAGGTTCAAGATAAGACCAAGGGATAAATTCATTCTGAAAGAAAAATACTAAACCAAAATTGGCTATAATAGCCACTTCTTTCAACAACCCTTTACAAAAAATAAAAATAAAAATTCAACAACCGGGAAAGTCCTCTAAAATAGGTTAAGAGAGGCATCTTTTAACAATAATACATAATAATACATAGACTATCTAAAAAAATCAAAGAATAAACGTTTTTGAAGTCTAATGATGAGAGAGAGAAAATAAAAACATTTTTTTCTCTCTCCACCAAACATATACAGTAATGACTATTTCAAGATTCTCTCTTGTTTATTTCTAATATATTTTTGTTTTTTACTTCATGTTTATTTTCCTTATATATTTTTTTCTCCAAAATTATAAAAGTATAATTTTATAAATTTTTTTCTTATAATTATTTAACTTTTGTTTTATTTTTATATTTGAAACTTATAATTCTTAACATATTGAAATATACGAGTACTCTCTTCGTTATCAAGTAACAAATTAAAATATTTATTCCTATTAACATTAGTATATTAAAATCACGAGTTTAATATTTATTATCAATCATATATCCAATTATTTTCACATTCCTTATCATATGCATCTAGATTCTAAAAATACGTTCCAATGTTTTAAGTTTTCCTACATAATTTGATAAAACTTGCTTATATAATGATTTGATCCGTCTCAACCCTTTTTGTCAAAATTAAACGTGATGTTCATTGTATCCTTATCTAAAATATAGATTCATTAAGAATATCTGACAATGAATTTCTTTTTATTGAAGGTCCACTTGTCTAAATGTTTATACATTTGATTTAAGGGCACCTTATTCATTGGCCGGTAGCCAGAAACGGAACTAAGAACGTGTGTAGGGCTTGGCCCACTGACCTTTTTTATTTATTTATTTATTTTTATTATATATATATATATATATATAGAGAGAGAGAGAGAGAGAGAGAGAGAGAGAGAGAGAGAGAGAGAGTTAAAAGCTATGTTTAGTTTAAAATGATTTTATCACCACTCATTACATTGATTGTAAAACTGAATGTTATTTATCAATAACGAGATAAATCTATGAACATTTGGCAAGAAATTGACCTATTGAACTTCGAGATGTTTAACAAATATTTCTATACACTGTTTATTATTTATTTTTCTCATTAACTAACAATTTTTCTCTTATTTTTTGACGAGAAAAATTCTTGCATATACTTGTATATTTGATAACTTACTTCATTAGATTAACAGATTTTATACCCATGCATTAGTAATATTCACTTCGTGATTAGATTAGAATGAATTTTTAAAGGTCAAAGAATTGGATTTTTTAATATTTAGTTTAGTTTCCATCTAGATTTAATAAAATGGATTGGGTTTATAATTTAAACATAATTAATTTAGTTAAAATGATTGAGCTGATGGGTTGATCTTTAGTTGAGTTGATTCAATTGATCTTTAGTTGATTAAGTCAATTGATCTTCAAACGGATCAACATGTAGATCTTTAGTTGAGTCAACTCAATCGAGCTATAACTTCATTGATATTCAACTAAGTTGAATTTGTCCATCTTTGATCGATTGATTAGGTCCAACTTCAGTCGACCTTTGGTCAAATTCGACTCAGTCGAATTTATGTTGGAATGACTTAAGTTGATTGGGCGACTTCACTGATCTTCAACTAACTCAACTGATCTTCGACTGGGTCAAAACTGGTCAAGCTTCGGTTGAACTTTGGTCAAGCTTTGGTCGACCTTCAACCCGACTCAACTTGGCCAAGCTTCAACAGGGAACAACTTGATTGACCTTTAGTCGAGGTCGAGCCAACCAACCTTTGGCTAGGGTTGACTCGAATGACCTTCAACCTTTGCTAATTCGACCAAGTCCGACTAGGGCTGACTTTCGAAGCGACCTAACTTGTGTCAACCTTCGACCTGGTGCGACTCGTGTTGACCTTTGACAAATCCTAACTCATGTTGACCTTTGACGGGTTGAGGCAGGTCAACCTTTGGCCAAGACCAACCCTGATTGACCTTTGGTTTGGACCGAATCAGACTGATGTTCAACCAAGATCGATGACAAATCATCTTCAATCGCGATCGAATCGAGCTAACTATTGACAAAGGCCTACTTTGGCCAGTCTTTAACTAAGGCTTACTTGACTAAACTTCAATTGAGGTTTACTCATGCCGACCTTTGGCTTAGTCCTCAGTTGCTTTGGCTTCATACATGATTAACGTTAGAAATGACCATTTTCAGACATTAATTGACGTTGAAAAATGGTCATTTTTTACGTTAATTAATGTTTGAAAATAAACATTTTTTTACGTCAATTAACATTTGAAAATGACCATTTCTGACAAGAATTGCATCAAATAAGGTCCAAAAATGCACTTCTGAACGTCCATCTCCTTTGTAAATCAATATTTTTAGAGTTTTACCAAACCTGAAAAGCAGAAAACCAATAAATGTAGCCTAGTATTGGCATTTCATATATCCAGAACTCATTTTCAAATTTGTATGAACTAATATAAAATAAATCTATCACTAAAGCTATCACAAGTAAAAACCTGAAAAACAGAAAAATCATGAGAATGTAGCTAGCGTAAAGTGAAGAAAGAATTGTCATTTTGTCAATCCTTACTATATAAGTAGTAGTGAATGATGTTATAGTGAGTAGTGTATAGTGACTATTTTGTGATTTTTGGTTTTGATAGTTACAGTTTTTATTTTTGGTTGAAATTTTTTTTAGCAGTCCTTGGAACCCCTATTTCTAGAAAACAAAACATCAGGAGCCCTTATTTTGGACTCATCTAGAGTTAAAAAATTAAGTTTAATAGCTTATTTTGTCCCCTGTTTTGGCGAGTTGTGTCAATTAGATCCCTCCTTATAAAAGGTGTCAATTACATCCTGACTTAGTAAAAATTGCCTCAATCAAGTCCCTTCCGTTAAATACTCACAAACGATGTTAATTTTTTTTTCTCTCTTCTGCTTTTTTATGCAAAGCAGTTTGTTAGTACTTTTTCCTTTGCACCTCTGGGTAAAGTGATACAAAATAAGTAAAAAATTGTTTCTATCTTGTATTTTGTTTTGGAATTATTACTTTATCTTGTATCACCCTCCCATCCAAAGTTTTAATGAATTAACTAACATATAACATTTGTAAACTAATATCTGGACATGTTATAGCTCTTTAACGTTTGAAATTAGGACATTCAATGTCATACATGGGTACATTTTCACCTTCGCGCCGAACATTTTCATCAAATTTCTCCAATTTGACGTTGGAAATTGAGAATTTCAACGTCTAATAACCATATGATGTTGAAAAATATAAATCATGATGTTGAAATTTAACATTTATTTACAAAAATTTTACCAATCATTTGTTTACATTGTCCTTTTCGTATTACGATATTAAATGCGAGACGTAAAACTCTTTTTCTTACTAGTTTCATGTTCCTTCAATATTAATAGTGTGTTTAAATGAGGTAATTAAAAGGTGTAATTCATTATTTGGTAAATTTAAAATTTTTTAGAGTAAGATGAGTTATTTCTATGAGAAAATTAAAAAATAAATAAGATATATAAAATTTTTGAGGTATTTAAAATAACTAAAGTATTTAAATTTAAATTCACTAAAAAACGGAGAAAATTGATAGTTGACAACTAGTCTATTTGTCCTTATACAAATATACAATGAAAAAGAAATTAATTTTTAAATGTTTAAATAATAATTATATTCTTTTCGTAAATTTTAAAATTTCATATTTTGAAATAAATTTTTGTAAAATGAAATTTAGTTTTAAAATAAAAATCCAATTACTTTATTCGAATAAAAAAATTAAAGTGTAAAATATTTTAACCAAATAAAGTATTTAAAATAAAAAAATTCAACTCCAAACAATTCAAATATTATGTCTTTTTTTTATTGTATAAATTTTTCATTCAAACACAATATAAGAGGCTTACTCGTGGATTGGGTAACTAGATTTTATTATATATAATTAAGAATATTCATTCTTTGAAATTTATAAGTTTAATCATTTTGAATATCTTTATTTGTGCAGAATTATCTCAAATAAGTTATTATATATTTTTTATCTCAATTAGATTTGTATTTCTTTATAATTGAGTCAATTAAAATCTTGATGAAACCTTGATGTTAATTTTAGTGGACCTCGTTAAATTTACTATGTTAAATTTACTATGTCCTAACATGCTGACCATGCAATTAATTTCGATGTGGCACACTGAAATCGGGTTAGGTGGAATTTAATTATGCTTTGGGTGAAATTTAATTATAAAAAATGGAATAAAGCATTATCTTTCTTCCTTGGTTAAATCCTTAATTTGGAAAATTTCTTTTTAATAATGGTGCGTGAGGTCTGGGAAGTTTGTTCTTCTTCGACGCGAAATTGTTCTTCTTTGACGCGGGTAGGTGGTGAATCTACTTGTACTTCTCTGAATGCCGCCGGAATGACAATTCAATCATCTTGATAATTCAGAGTCACCAAAACAGGTCTATACCTACACATTTACAACAATACCATACTCATCTAACATCCATAATCTAAACCAAAACATATGTAATACTCACAATAATTAGCATTACATGCAGAACACGCAGAATTCATTAACCAAATAACAAGCTCCTTTAAACAAAAATTAGAGCATTACAACAATAATCTAAAATTTTAGTTTAAACCAAAGTAAAATTGCAACAATCACACCATTATAACAAACAATCTAAGTCTTAACTTTTCACAATACAGTACATTTTAACACATACTCACCTCAGCCCGGAAGCCCTTTGGATACCGCTCCTTCGAATCCCACAAAATGTCCAAGTTCTCAGCATTCAACATCAAAATGTTTGACTGAATGAATGCTGTATTCAACATCACTCGAAACATCATCACCTCCCTCTCCGAATCCAAATCCAAATGCACGCATTCCAACACCACATCCCCTTGCACTAAGCATTGAATATTAATCTTAATCACATCACAGCTGCAACAGCCCCTTGGTGCCTCCATGTGAACCATCTTGAGAAATTTCCGCTCCCCACTCTGCACCTTCCAGAAAATGAGGAAAGCAGCAAGGAGAAAGGCGAGGAGGGGTTAGCCGCCGCGCTCACAGTGAAACAGGATCACGGCAGCGGGGTCGGCTAGGCAGGTGTCATAGAGGCGGAGGAAGTGGTGGAGGAGGGAGAGAGGGAGGAGGGGGCAACCCTCGTACTGCTTCGGATATTCGATGACAGGGGCATCAAGTTCACACAAGAGGCGCGAGAAGCGGCTACGTGAGTCACTGTCGCAGAAGTTGAGTGCGAGGAAGGAAGATTCCTCGAGTTGCCCCAATTTTTTAACCTCACCGCCCTCACGCTAGAGGCCCGCGCGTGACCCTGGCAAGACATGATGGTAGATCACCCTAAACCCCCAATACAACTGTAAACCCTCAAATCGCAACAAGATCACACTCATGGAACAAGGGAAATATTCACAGGAACAAGAGAAATATTACCCAAATTAAAAATCCTTAAGCTGGAGGTAGAGCGACGCGCGGATTTGGCGACGCGCTTCTCCTAGTGGGAGCCACCCCAGGAGTTGCGAAGGACGCGACGGGGGAGGCGGAGGTACACAATGGGGAGAGGATAAAGGGGAAGACGATGAATGCGAAAAAGAAGGAGGATAGTTTTTCAAAATTTTAAAATAATTAGATGTCTTGTAACTCTGCCACATGTTTCTTATTTGCAAACTTAGAATCCTACCATAAAAAAATACTAAGATTTATCTGAGACGATTATACATAAATAGATCTTCGAAATTATTAAACCAAATTTATATATGCAAATGTAATCAAACTTAATTTCTTTGTCATTTTAAAAAACTCTGGGTGGACTTCACAATAGTTTTTTTTTTCTATAATTTTAAATTGGCTTAAATGTTTACTTTGTCCCTATGTTAAGAGGTGAATTTCTGTTTAGTACCCAGTTTTAAAAATCAAGACATTAGGTCTCTATGTTATGAAAA
This sequence comes from Vigna umbellata, assembly GCF_018835915.1. The sequence goes on from NW_025903851.1 coordinate 93,586, forward strand.
ATATATGACTTTAGTCATATCTGTTTAACGGCGTTAAAATTGATAACATTAAAGTTACTCTGGATGTGAGCTTTACAAGAAATGTTGACGTGACATTTAGTTTACCTAAACTCAGTTGACGTGGCAGAGTTTATGTTACGTGTATATTAAAAGTTTAGGGTTTTTAATTGGGAAATAAATCCCCAATGGTTCTCTTTCTTTCGCGGGTTTCGCAAACCCTAATCCTCAATTTCGTTTTCTCTCCCAATTTCCTTTTCTCTTTGTTCTACAATGGTGGAGGTGCGGGTTGCTCCTTTGTCTTCCATGGAATTTATACCTGCAAGGTATGGTTAGCTGATCTAATCAAATAAATGATAAAAGGTGAAAAATAGAATGAATTTATACTAAGAAGGAGGCCTTGAGGTGCCTCTCGGGATGGCGATCGGGGGCAAGTTGTTGGCAACAGTCATCTGAGTGATGGCATCATCCGAAGATCTCGCTTCGATGATAGAATCGTCGCGATTAGTGTTGGAGACTAGAACCATGCGACTCTGCCGCTTCTTCACCTCCTTCGCCTTCCTCTCAGCCTCCGCATGCTCCTCTTCCCGCCGCCGCCTCAACTCCACCTCCGTCACCTTCAGCACGAGTATCGACACCCGACTACTTTGGCCCTCTTTTTGGCTTCTTCCTCCTTCTTCTTTGTAGCTCGTGACTTGGAGCCTTCGACCTCTTGTCAGTACTGATCCTCCTTTTGTCAAGTCTCCTTCTCCTTGTGCTCCGTTTATGCCGTGCTCTTACGCACCCTCGCTGGCTCCGCCTTGGTGTTCACCCCCATCTTGTTCGGCATCTTACTTAGGGTTTACTTTTCTTCCGGTGCTGATGATGCTGTATCAAAAGGCGTGTGCGACTGAGGCGGAAGAGAAGCTGGAAAAGACTGAGTTTGATCCGCAGAAGGTTGAAATGTTGGTTGTCCCATGGGTGGAGGAAACACGGGAGGTGCTTGAGTATTTAAGGGGAACTATGTAATCAGAAAACGCAAGAAAGGTCCAGGTGGGGAATTGGAAGGAGAAGGAGGCACTAAGGGGCCATTAAACTGGTCCGGTGGCACATATAATGAAAATGGTGTGGATGCCAAGGGAGGAGCAAGAGGAGTGGGTCTGGAAAAAGGAGGCTCTGACTCAACCATGGTAGCAGTTGACGAAAAAGATAACATACCTTGTGCTGTATCAAGGAAATTATAGCATAATTAAAATAAAATTAATAATTAAATTGGTTAAGGTAAATAAATAAAAGTATTTAAATTTTGCCACGTTGGATATATATTTTGCCACATCAATTAACATTTAACGTCGTTTCTACAAACTTAACGGACATGACTGAAGTCAAACAATTTTAATAACATAGGGACTCAATGTTTTTCTTTTTAAAACTGAGTATTAAACAAAAGTTCACCTCTTATGTGAACGAAGTAAGTATTGAAACCTTTAAAATTTATAAACAAGTACTGATGTAATCGAAAATGATTTTTGGTCAAACTCTGAAAAAAAAAAATAGGAAGCCAAAAAATACTAAGTTTCACGGGTTAAAGTGAAGGTTTTGTTGAAAATTTCATTTATTACCCTTGTTAGATTTACCGTGGTAACATAACCTTTTTTAATTTATGTAACCTTGTGTAAACATTTCTAATAACATATTTTATGACTATAAAGTTATTATATAAAGTTATTAGGTGAAATGTGCTCAAGATTTGTAACATCCTAAAATACAGTAATTACCATAATTGAGAATTAATTACAATTAACAGTATAATAAACAGTCTTTAATATTAACAGCACTCAAGGGTTCAAAGCCGAACGGCGTCAGTACAAAATAACGAGCGTATCAAAGTAACAGGGAATAAAGCGGAACGAACGGTTTTACAAAAGGATTAACCGAACGTCCAAAACGAGCTAACATTTACAGCCTAACATCTACGAGCGCTCTAAGGCTCGACCTTTACTTCAACTTCGACCAGATTTGCATCTTCCAAATTTTCTTCTTCCAGCATTTCTTCAAGAGATGCACCACCATCTGCTCACATCCACACGGATGATCATTGCAAGACAAGACGAACGTACATAGACAGGAGACAACACAATGGAAATGCAAGGGTAAGCTTATAGTATTTAATTTATACAATTTAACACGTACATCTAATACTTCAATTCACACATACAACATGTAACTTTATCATATAATTTAACATAGAAATATGTATATAAGACAGACCGTCCGGACTGTATGAACCATGTAGTTACAAGCGTCCTTGCACCCGAGTGGTGTAGTAGCCGGGATATACCTAAACAGCTGCCACTCGAGGTTAGTCCGTCGCCCATACTAAGCGATGAACGAAGAACCTCCTGCCATTCCCACACATGACTACCCCTTCTACGTGAAGATGAGTATCATGGAATATCAGGATGGACCGCGAGTCCTAACTTATCCATGTTCATACTTTACCAAATTTCACATTCAACATATGTGAGTCGTCCCTCCCTGGAACGCTCGTACAAAATTCATAAACGTTTATTCATCTCATATAATGTTCGTCATTCAAAATCTTTTACTTTTATTTTCATTTTTGTCTTTCAGTCCAAGTACATAAAATCACAAAACGTTCAGCCCTCTTTATAACGAGGACAACCGTGCGGAACGAGACCGGAGAATTTACCCCGTTCCAAAACAGAATAGGACCGACTACCAGATAAATGGATGACCTGTATTAAGAAGGGTGCTCGACACTGTCGGTCGACCCAAATGGACGACCTGTATTAAGAAGGTTGCTCGACACAGATGGACAATCCTGTTAAGAAGGGTACTCGACACGGTCGGTCGACCCAGATGGACGACCTGTATTAAGAAGGGTGCTCGACACTGTCGGTCGACACAGATGAATGATCTGTATTATCAAGGGTGCTCGACACTGTCGGTCGACACAGATGAAGGATCTGTATTACAAGGATGCTCGACACTGTCGGTCGACACAGATGGATGATCTGTATAAGGGTGCTCGACACTGTTGATCGACACAGATGAATGATCTGTATTTCAAGGATGCTCGACACTGTCGGTCGACACAGATGGATGATCTGTATAAGGGTGCTCGACACTGTTGATCGACACAGATGAATGATCTGTATTTCAAGGATGCTCGACACTGTCGGTCGACACAGATGGATGATCTGTATAAGGGTGCTCGACACTGTTGATCGACACAGATGAATGATCTGTATTTCAAGGATGCTCGACACTGTCGGTCGACACAGATGGATGATCTGTATAAGGGTGCTCGACACTGTTGATCGACACAGATGAATGATCTGTATTTCAAGGATGCTCGACACTGTCGGTCGACACAGATGGATGATCTGTATAAGGGTGCTCGACACTGTTGATCGACACAGATGAATGATCTGTATTTCAAGGATGCTCGACACTGTCGGTCGACACAGATGGATGATCTGTATAAGGGTGCTCGACACTGTTGATCGACACAGATGAATGATCTGTATTTCAAGGATGCTCGACACTGTCGGTCGACACAGATGGATGATCTGTATAAGGGTGCTCGACACTGTTGATCGACACAGATGAATGATCTGTATTTCAAGGATGCTCGACACTGTCGGTCGACACAGATGGATGATCTGTATAAGGGTGCTCGACACTGTTGATCGACACAGATGAATGATCTGTATTTCAAGGATGCTCGACACTGTCGGTCGACACAGATGGATGATCTGTATAAGGGTGCTCGACACTGTTGATCGACACAGATGAATGATCTGTATTTCAAGGATGCTCGACACTGTCGGTCGACACAGATGGATGATCTGTATAAGGGTGCTCGACACTGTTGATCGACACAGATGAATGATCTGTATTTCAAGGATGCTCGACACTGTCGGTCGACACAGATGGATGATCTGTATAAGGGTGCTCGACACTGTTGATCGACACAGATGAATGATCTGTATTTCAAGGATGCTCGACACTGTCGGTCGACACAGATGGATGATCTGTATAAGGGTGCTCGACACTGTTGATCGACACAGATGAATGATCTGTATTTCAAGGATGCTCGACACTGTCGGTCGACACAGATGGATGATCTGTATAAGGGTGCTCGACACTGTTGATCGACACAGATGAATGATCTGTATTTCAAGGATGCTCGACACTGTCGGTCGACACAGATGGATGATCTGTATAAGGGTGCTCGACACTGTTGATCGACACAGATGAATGATCTGTATTTCAAGGATGCTCGACACTGTCGGTCGACACAGATGGATGATCTGTATAAGGGTGCTCGACACTGTTGATCGACACAGATGAATGATCTGTATTTCAAGGATGCTCGACACTGTCGGTCGACACAGATGGATGATCTGTATAAGGGTGCTCGACACTGTTGATCGACACAGATGAATGATCTGTATTTCAAGGATGCTCGACACTGTCGGTCGACACAGATGGATGATCTGTATAAGGGTGCTCGACACTGTTGATCGACACAGATGAATGATCTGTATTTCAAGGATGCTCGACACTGTCGGTCGACACAGATGGATGATCTGTATAAGGGTGCTCGACACTGTTGATCGACACAGATGAATGATCTGTATTTCAAGGATGCTCGACACTGTCGGTCGACACAGATGGATGATCTGTATAAGGGTGCTCGACACTGTTGATCGACACAGATGAATGATCTGTATTTCAAGGATGCTCGACACTGTCGGTCGACACAGATGGATGATCTGTATAAGGGTGCTCGACACTGTTGATCGACACAGATGAATGATCTGTATTTCAAGGATGCTCGACACTGTCGGTCGACACAGATGGATGATCTGTATAAGGGTGCTCGACACTGTTGATCGACACAGATGAATGATCTGTATTTCAAGGATGCTCGACACTGTCGGTCGACACAGATGGATGATCTGTATAAGGGTGCTCGACACTGTTGATCGACACAGATGAATGATCTGTATTTCAAGGATGCTCGACACTGTCGGTCGACACAGATGGATGATCTGTATAAGGGTGCTCGACACTGTTGATCGACACAGATGAATGATCTGTATTTCAAGGATGCTCGACACTGTCGGTCGACACAGATGGATGATCTGTATAAGGGTGCTCGACACTGTTGATCGACACAGATGAATGATCTGTATTTCAAGGATGCTCGACACTGTCGGTCGACACAGATGGATGATCTGTATAAGGGTGCTCGACACTGTTGATCGACACAGATGAATGATCTGTATTTCAAGGATGCTCGACACTGTCGGTCGACACAGATGGATGATCTGTATAAGGGTGCTCGACACTGTTGATCGACACAGATGAATGATCTGTATTTCAAGGATGCTCGACACTGTCGGTCGACACAGATGGATGATCTGTATAAGGGTGCTCGACACTGTTGATCGACACAGATGAATGATCTGTATTTCAAGGATGCTCGACACTGTCGGTCGACACAGATGGATGATCTGTATAAGGGTGCTCGACACTGTTGATCGACACAGATGAATGATCTGTATTTCAAGGATGCTCGACACTGTCGGTCGACACAGATGGATGATCTGTATAAGGGTGCTCGACACTGTTGATCGACACAGATGAATGATCTGTATTTCAAGGATGCTCGACACTGTCGGTCGACACAGATGGATGATCTGTATAAGGGTGCTCGACACTGTTGATCGACACAGATGAATGATCTGTATTTCAAGGATGCTCGACACTGTCGGTCGACACAGATGGATGATCTGTATAAGGGTGCTCGACACTGTTGATCGACACAGATGAATGATCTGTATTTCAAGGATGCTCGACACTGTCGGTCGACACAGATGGATGATCTGTATAAGGGTGCTCGACACTGTTGATCGACACAGATGAATGATCTGTATTTCAAGGATGCTCGACACTGTCGGTCGACACAGATGGATGATCTGTATAAGGGTGCTCGACACTGTTGATCGACACAGATGAATGATCTGTATTTCAAGGATGCTCGACACTGTCGGTCGACACAGATGGATGATCTGTATAAGGGTGCTCGACACTGTTGATCGACACAGATGAATGATCTGTATTTCAAGGATGCTCGACACTGTCGGTCGACACAGATGGATGATCTGTATAAGGGTGCTCGACACTGTTGATCGACACAGATGAATGATCTGTATTTCAAGGATGCTCGACACTGTCGGTCGACACAGATGGATGATCTGTATAAGGGTGCTCGACACTGTTGATCGACACAGATGAATGATCTGTATTTCAAGGATGCTCGACACTGTCGGTCGACACAGATGGATGATCTGTATAAGGGTGCTCGACACTGTTGATCGACACAGATGAATGATCTGTATTTCAAGGATGCTCGACACTGTCGGTCGACACAGATGGATGATCTGTATAAGGGTGCTCGACACTGTTGATCGACACAGATGAATGATCTGTATTTCAAGGATGCTCGACACTGTCGGTCGACACAGATGGATGATCTGTATAAGGGTGCTCGACACTGTTGATCGACACAGATGAATGATCTGTATTTCAAGGATGCTCGACACTGTCGGTCGACACAGATGGATGATCTGTATAAGGGTGCTCGACACTGTTGATCGACACAGATGAATGATCTGTATTTCAAGGATGCTCGACACTGTCGGTCGACACAGATGGATGATCTGTATAAGGGTGCTCGACACTGTTGATCGACACAGATGAATGATCTGTATTTCAAGGATGCTCGACACTGTCGGTCGACACAGATGGATGATCTGTATAAGGGTGCTCGACACTGTTGATCGACACAGATGAATGATCTGTATTTCAAGGATGCTCGACACTGTCGGTCGACACAGATGGATGATCTGTATAAGGGTGCTCGACACTGTTGATCGACACAGATGAATGATCTGTATTTCAAGGATGCTCGACACTGTCGGTCGACACAGATGGATGATCTGTATAAGGGTGCTCGACACTGTTGATCGACACAGATGAATGATCTGTATTTCAAGGATGCTCGACACTGTCGGTCGACACAGATGGATGATCTGTATAAGGGTGCTCGACACTGTTGATCGACACAGATGGACGACCTGTATTAAGAAGGGTTTTCAAGAAAAGAGTAAGAGCGCTTGGTGTAAGACCGAGCACTACCCAATACGATTACTACGTGTAAGATCGACACTGCTCATTATGAGCTCTAAGTAAAAGACCTACATAGCTCATGCTCGACCAGAACCCTTCCCAAATGAAAGTATTCCAATTCAAAGAAGTTTACTAGAACACCAAACGGTCGAGAACCGTTTAATGTCGGACATACGTTATCATAGGGAAGTTGATATTCAAGTTTCACTTACATTCTCTCGTTCCTAAGCATGTATATTTCGTATTCATACGTATCACTCATATCATACATTTCAACCAACATATATCATATTCATTCAGTACAGCAACGTTCGACCATGCATACTCAACCGACATACATCTCATACATTCAGTTCATATCATGTTTACATACAACATACAAGTATAAATTAAATTACTAAGCTTCCCTTACCTGGATAGCAGTGTTCGCCCTAATGTAAGGTTAGGTTGCTTCCTCTAATAGCTTTCTACTCCAAGTTCACTTACTAACTCCACTTAATCTATACCCCAAAAATCAAAATAACTCAGATCTTACTCATGCATGAACCCAGAAACTGGTTCGCATGAAACCTAAGGGACGAATGACGGGAGGAGAGGACTTACCAGCTTAGATCCTACTTCTATTCGGTCCAAAATAACACCCACGTCTCAGGGAGCGCTCCTATGGTTCTGAAAATGTGATTGGAGAAGAAACGTGAGATTTACCGTAGAGAGAAGTTGGAAGCTTTAGAGAGAAGATGGAGAAAATGGAGGTTTGGATTCAGAGGTAGAAGATGAATGGTGCAGGTGAGTGGGAGGGTTTTCGAAAAAATCTCTTTTGTTCCTTCCATTTCCAGACGAACGAGCGTCTCATTTCCGGACACCTGCACCCTCACTCTGATTTCAGAAACTTCCAACGTGACAAGTGGCATGCGTGCATGCAAAGTTTGGTGCGTTTTTAATGTTTCAGATGAATGATGGGCGTGTCTCTCAAGGCACGGCAGAGTGGATAAAAGAAATTAAATTCTGATTTGACATGTATTTCAGAGTTTAATTATCTAGGGTCTCACAAGATTAAACTAAAACAATAGATTACACACGTTTTCATAAAATAAAAGGTTAATATAATATTTTTGTCTTAATTGTTAAAATTATTTAATAAGTCTTTTAATTTGTTTTTTAAAATATTTTTTAGTCCATCAATTCATACATATACTTTATTAGTGGATAAAATACATCATCATCGTCATTCAACCACATTTACTTTTTTCCTAAGATGTATAATGGCAATGCTGACGTGGAGCTGTTATATTTGATACGTGGATTTCAATTTCTTAAGAAGAATGACGTGTACAATTGTATTCCAACTCATCATTTACTCTCCACGCTTAATCAGAAAACAACCATCACTTCCACCACTTCTCTTTCTCCATACACTTCCGTCTGCTTCATCATTTCTTAATCTCTATAACACCATTTCATCACCTTCGGAGACTCTGTACCTTGCGTTCACCATCCAACTGCTCACTCTCGTCACATTTTATTTTATACTCTCTCAATAAACCTGGTTTTTGTGTAGAAAGAGATTATTGACGTTTCGCAGAAGCTTAGCATTGCTGAGAATCATGAGCAGAGGAAAAAAAACATAGAAAAGGAGAAGATGGTATTAAGAAAAAAGTTAGATGATAGAGTGTTAGGTTACAAGGAAGGGAAAAACGCGATATATATACACGTATGGAAAGAGAAACTACTCCAAACGGTAACAACAGTTTTGACATGATTTTGGGCATCGAGCGCAGAACTGGTTTGATCGTGACCACTGGATATTTATATGGCCACATCTTACCCAGTTACGTTATTATTTATAAATGGTATTAACACTAACTTAATATAATTATTACATTAATTATTATTTTTTTTGACAAAAATGATAATTACAATAAAATAAAACAAAAGAAAGAAAAGTTAAAGAACCACATTAAATAATTTTGACAGAAATTGAAATATAGAAATCTATTAAACCTAAAAAGTAAAATAAGTAAAATTTGAGGATAAGAAAATTCAAAAAGATCTATATCACACCAACTTGGAGAGATTGACCAATAGGAGGGAGGCAATTTTGACGCTAATTGGAGAGTCATGAGAATTTTAAAAGTTTTAACCGATCAGAATGATTATCAATAGAATGAGATATATCTCTTCAGATTTTTATCATTTTTTTAATCTTACTTAAGATTCTACCTTTCCGTCATTTTTTTCTCAACATTTTATTTCCATTATTAATTGTTTTAATCAATTATATTACATGAAATATTTCCTATAATTTTTTTTTTGTTTATTTAGTTAAATAACTTTTTGTTTCATTTTATAAAAAAGTCAAAAAAGGATAAATTGTGTTTTATATCTATATATTAAGTGGGAAATCAACTACTTGTATTACCATTAGATAATAATCATCTGTTTAAATTTAGATGTTTATAATATTTTAGAAATGTCTATTTAATAATAAATAAAAATTAAAATCATAAAATAAAATGGCTAATATTGCTAGCCATTATAAATAATGCATTATAATTTGCTTAAAACATTATAAGCATAATTTTTAGAAGAAATACAATAAGCATTCAATTAAACTAGAGGAACAAATTAAGTTAAAAACATAGAATAAAGTTAAACAAATGAAATTGTGAACGTATGGCTGATCCACCTAGGTGATATGTCGCCATTAAACTGTTACTCCTTTATAGAGGGAGGCTGTAATGTGGTGAGAAAGGAGAAAAGGATGAAGAATTGATGAAAGAGTGCTCATTGCTAGCAACACCATGGTTTCTTCTTGGGCTAACAGGACTTCGTGATCTTGAGTGTGCCATCCCAACATGACCATACCTTCCACTCTTTCTTGGTCCTTTCTCAGCACACTTCAGCTCAACCTGTTTCAGGGTCTTTGGATACCTCCAGCTACAGCACCCTACCTTCCCTGCTCTTTCTATGTACCTATGTCACAAAAAATTATCTTAGATTATCTTCAACCAAACTTTCATATGTATCTTAGTATATAAAGATTAAGTTAAGAACAAAACTATATACAAATATAATATTATAAGTATTTTGAATGGCGTTTTTTAATTAGATTTTATTTCTAAACTAAAAGGTTAAACTCAAACAATTTCTTAAGAGAAGTTTTAAGATTAACTTAATTTTATAAAATTTACTTGTAAAATAAAGTTTGTATTTATTTATATATTGTAAATTCGTCTTACCTCTAATCTATGTTGCTCTTCAACACATTCTCCTCACACTGAAACATATACCTCCAATAATGAAACTAGACATTAAGTGTAGATTAGACTAATGGGTAGTTCGATAATGGTTTAATAGTGGAAGACATGATAGATTCGACAAACAACAAATTTTTTAATAGTAAGTGACATAATAAACAAACAATAAAATTTATTAAGATAACCTGCAGATGATTCTGATACCATATATTAAAATATGAATTTAAATATAACTCAATTTCAAAAACTAACTTATAAAATTAAGTTCACTTATATATTATAAACTCAGTTCTTATCTTATTTACTGTAAACTCACCTTATTTTTAATTTAATTGATGTATGTTCTCCGGCTAGACAACTATATTAGATGTGATGTATTTGTTGCAAAGGATTTAAAATTTTTGGATTAAGTATTGAATAATGATACTCAGACACACAGACTCTTTATTTCCATGAATATTCGTACAATGTGAGATATTTATGAGATAAGATGGAAGATGTATCATACTATTTGGCATTGTATAATTCCGGATGTGACTTGTTTGTCCATTTGGTAGTGTTAAGAGGAGTATGCATGTATGATCCAGACCAACTTTGATTCCAATGTATGACTTAATTAATGTTTGATATAGACAAATTCATGGGACGGCAAACCAAAACATAAATAATGCTGTCAAGAAAACAAACAAGACAGAAAATATATTTATAATTACAGAACTTTTCATCAGCTTGACAGGATTCAACATCATCATCTTTTAGTAAGGAAAAAAATAATTTTATATCTTCCTATGATTTCCCTCTAGAATTAATTTATATATATATATATATATATATATTAGGCAGAAATTCAGCAATAACACATGATGTGGTTCAAGAGCTAATCATTTCTTTCCTTGTAGTTAAAAAAGCAGTATTCCTTTGCCTTTCAAAAAATAAAAAAACAGCCATTTTCATATAATCAGCACATAATTTTAAGTAAACCCTTTATACAAAAAAATTCCTTTCACTATTTTTAAAGCCAGAAAAGAAAAAGATGAAAGTTACAATCTCATCCACTACCTAGTTCAAACAACAGAGACTTTTTTCCCCCTTTTGTTTAAAGTAAATAAAATTGTTACCTATGGCTGAATCTCAATCCAAGGCACTCAATACACTTTCTTCCTTCTACCATCTCCCCCATTCCTATTTCTACACATTGTCTGCAATAAACCCTCCCGCACACCTGCATGCATCAGAATCATTATAAGGAGAAGGATTGAATGGTGCAACGGCTATATTAATTATCCATCTTATCTTATCCATGTACCTATTATATATTTTGTTATCTGTAACACACATACTTATAAAGACAGAATATATAATATATGTTATAAAAGATCGAATTTATTGTATAGAAATTCAGAAATTTACTTTGTTAATATATCTAAGTACACGTACCAGGCATCTGGTTCGGAATATATAAATATAGGTATTGCAAGTTGCGCAAATCTTGGAGTGCGGAATCCCAGGTCGTGGTCTTCGATTACCTCTTCCTGAAGCAACACTAATACCATCAAAGCTCAGGCCACACTTCGAACGATCATCTCCACTGACCATGCATTGAGGACTTCTTTGTGAACCACCATCTGAATGGTAGTTAAAATGACCGGGATGACGCCATGGTGACGACTCTCCATGGCCAAAATCTTGTACGTTGTGTTGATCATGGTGATGACCAGAACCTTGCAAGCCTTTGGTGAAATCAAGACTAGGTAGTTTGGTCAGAGAGTGTGCAGGTGTTAAGGTTGTTGTGGGCTTTCTCTTCTCTGATGTGTTCACTTGAGCAAGATGCTTAAAGGTGAGGTTAACGGATTCATCTGGGATTCCTTGGTACAAATCTTCAAGAGATACTAAGATTGGTTTTTCCTGCATGTCCTTATTAGTGTGATCAACCATTATAGAGTTGTAGGTTGAGGATAAGATGAGATGAGGGTACATAGTTATAGCTTTGAATCAACATATTTAAGCAAAGTATGAAAGAAAGTGACAAGGGAACATGCTTGTTAATTCGGTCGTATTGGAAATAAGGACGACCGCATGTGGCCAAGGTTTACGTGTTTTGAGGCCGGTCGAAAGTAAGCTGTCGTGTAGATACATTAGATTCGAAGTTTCCTGTTCATTGGTTGTAGCCATTTTCTAAGAGATATATCCAATCAGGTGTTTGAACCATTCAAAAGAAAAGCAGGGAATATTTGTTAAATGTTTTAAAATTGGAGATAGAGTTGATGTGGAAGGTTTACCAACTCAAACCATTCCTATTCTTTCTTTGAGTGATGGTCCCTCCACTCCACCACCCCATCTTCTCCCAACACCTTTCCAATTTTTTTTAATTCCAAATTTACCTTTTTTACTATTTACTTTTACCAATTTTACTTTTTATTTTTTAAAACCCTAATCTCAATCTCCTTTCATTTTCACTCTCCCTTTCCCTCTCAGCAGCAAGCCCCCCATCCCCCACTGTAACTTTCTCTCTTCCACTTTCGTTAACCCAACATTTTCTTCTTCTTTCTTTCTTCTCCCCACATAACTTATTATTTCTTTTTCAAATCATCTCAATAATCAACAATCTGCACTTAATTAAGCTATAAAATAAATATCCTCTTAGTTGAGTTTTCACTAGTTGTTTGCTAAAGTATAAATCTCTCCCCCACTGGGCCTCCATGTGATCCCTTAAAATGGGGAACACAACAATGCTGCTACTACCTAGTTTCTTGTAATCAATTACATTAATATTATTATTGTAACAGGCTTTGATTATACCAACTGTTGCACTGCCTGAAAGCTCCTTGTTATAAATGACTGCAACTACACAAACATTGTTTCAATATCTCTAGCTCATGATGGCTGATGTTCCATTGTACAATATCATGTGAAATTAAACAATTATGACGATGCGAACAGGAAGTATTTTGTTGAATGCATAGCGAAACAATGCACCACACACCAACGGAGAGAAGAAAGAAAGAAGAAACGGAAATGGAAAATGTTGTGTTAACAAAGTGGAAATTAAGAAAAAGAGAGAAAGTGATAATAGGGGGTGGGGGCTTGCTACTGAGAGTGAAAGGGAAAGGGAAAGGGAAAGTGAAAGGGAGAGAGGATTGAGATTAGGGTTTTAAAAAATAAAAAGTAAAATTGGTAAAAATAAAAAGTAAAAAAGGTAAATTTGGAATTTAAAAAAAATTGGGGTGGTGGAGGGAGCATCACTCTCTTTCTTTTTATTTACCTTGTCGAATGCTTTGCAGAATTTAGATACAACAGAATTTAGATTGTTTTTCTTGCATTTAGTTTTAAAATAGGATTGATTGTATTTTGGTTTTAATATTTGAAATAATTATTTTATGTGTTTTTTTTTGTTCTTTTACTCCACATGGTCTAATATTTACTAAAATGAATTATTGAGATTTTTTTCTTTAGATAAAAGGACTTGTTTAAAGAATAGTGATTTGACATAATGATATCTATTGTAAATTAATTTTGTAGCTTTTTCTATATTATTAATGTACTATATGAAATATACAAATCAAAGTTAAATATGTTTTTATGAAACATATTTAACTTGAACGTTAAAGTGTCTTCTGCAGGTCAACAACCTATCGAAGGGTATTGCATTCTCGGGAAGGATTGGACAATAGAAAGAGAGCAGAGCAAGGAAGAACGACCGACCATCGGACAACATTGCTACTTTATGAAGGTTCAGTCCAACATTCAACCTTGTCAGGTTCCAATGACTTTTTATTATAATTTATAAATTATAATATATTGAAGCGTTTATTTCATTTTGTTTAACTCGTATTTTTGTGAGTAAAAATATTCTGCACAAGAAGGGTTCAGTCCTACATTGAACCTTCAACATTCAACCTTGTCAAGTTCCAATGACTTTTTATTACAATTTATAAATTATAATATATTGAAGCGTTTATTTCATTTTGTTTAACTCGTATTTTTGTGAGTAAAAATATTCTGCACAAGAAGGGTTCAGTCCTACATTGAACCTTCAACATTCAACCTTGTCAAGTTCCAATGACTTTTTATTACAATTTATAAATTATAATATATTGAAGCGTTTACTTTATTTTGTTTAACTCATGTTTTTGTGAGTAAGTATCTTCCACAAGAAGGTTCAGTCCAACATTCAACCTTGTCAGGTTCCAATGACTTTTTATTATAATTTATAAATTATAATATATTGAAGCGTTTACTTTATTTTGTTTAACTCATGTTTTTGTGAGTAAAAATATCCTGCACATGAAGGGTTCAGTTCTACGTTCAACCTTGTCAGGTTCCAATGACCCTTCGTTATAAAAGATGTTTATAAAATATTAAAAATTTTATTTAACCCATATATATTTTTGTGAGTAAAAATATCCTACACAGGAAGGTTTCAGTCCTATCGCTCGGTCAGTTGGACCACCAACGTTCAACCTTATCAGGAAGGTTCAACACCTTACCGCTTGGTCAGTTGGACCACCAACATTCAACCTTATCAAGTTCTAATGTCATCTCATTATAAAAATAAAATGTTGAATATTTTATTTAACACATATTTTTTTGAGTAAAAATATCATGCACATGAAGAAGGTTCAATCTCTTATCGTTGGGTCGATTGGACCACTAACGTTCAACCTTGTCAACCTTGTCAGGTTCCAATGACTCTTCATTATAAAATAAGATTATAAAAGATTAAATATTTTTGTTTAACCCATATACATTTTTGTGAGTGAAAATATCTTCATAGGAAAATGTTCGAAAAAGAACTTCAGACGCTCAACGTAGGAAGTTCAAAACAGAATTGCTACCATTCGCCGCTCGAAGAGAAGTTCAAAAAAGAACTTCAGAAGCCTCCGCTCAACGTAGGAAGTTCAAAAAAGAATTCCTACCATTCGCCGCTCGGAGAGAAGTTCAAAAAGAATTACAAACGCCTCCGCTCAACGTAGGAAGTTCAAAAAAGAACTCCTATCATTCGTCACTTGGAGAGAAGTTCAAAAAAGAACTTCTAATGCCTCCGCTCAACATAGGAAAAAGTTCAGAAAAGAACTTCTATCAGTCGTCGCTCAACAGGTTCAGTCCCTTCCCACTCGGACCACCTACATTCAGCCTTGGCAGGTTCCAAAGCCTTTTCATTATAAAAGTAAAATATTGAAGCGTTTACTTTATTTTGTTTAACACATATTTTTTGGAGTGAAAATTTATTGCATAGGAAAAAGTTCCAAAGAGAACTCCTAGCGTCTATTACTCAACCTAGGAAAAAAGTTCCAAAGAGAACTCCTAACATTTTCTAAGGAATGGTTCCAAAGAGAACTCCCAGAGTCCGTCGCTTAGTACAGAAAGGAATGAAGACTTAAAGTGCATCGAAAATAGACTCCCTAACACAACATGAGTGACCTCTCTTAAGCTCATAATAATCCCTGTGCACCTCTTCCAATAAAGAGCTTGCTTGGGCTTGAGGGACTTATGTACTAAATGAAATATACCAATCAGAGTTAATGGTCATTTATGGATAGTTAACAGGTATATTAGCATATATTATTAGATTTGATTGCCTAAAAATATATTGCGTTAATGGTTAATCAATGTGTTTGGCTGCTAGAAGCCCTATAAATATACTATTGACGTCCAGGTAAAATAACCTGAATATATTCTAATCAAAATAGAGACGTTTTTATGAAACATATTTGACTTGAGCATCAGAGTGTCTTCTGCATGTCAACAACTCATTGGAGTGGATTGCATTCTCGGAGAGGATTGGACGATCGAAAGATAGCAGAGTAAGGAAGGATGACCGACCCTCGGACAATTTCAACTGAAACAATTAATTTATTCTAAAAGACTATTATAAGATCTTAAAAGAGTAATGAGAAATTCAATAAAAATAAAATTTTTAATTTCTATTTTGTTTTTAATTTATCTCTGTCTTTCTTTTCTTCTTTCATTGTTTTTTATGGCTTACAATGAAATAATCTCATGTCTTAGATTTTATTTTATCTTTATTTTATTTTATTATAATTTTTCATAACAATTAATAAGTCCTTATATTTTATTAAATTATATTTGAATACATCATAATAATTCAAATAAGTCAAATTATAAAATAATTCATCAATTAATTCTAATATCTCTCATTTAACTCATATAATGTTATAACATTATTTAATTTAATACATAAATCATAATGAACATTAAAAACCCTTACATAAATTGATTTCATCATTATTCATAATCAAAGATTCAATAATAACAAGAGTAATGACAATTGCACATCTGTCACATGTTCCATTCCATGTCACATGTTCCATTCCATGTGTAAGACCCATAAAATATATATATATATAT